>LR750407.1:0-263092 GCA_902729485.2 Mus minutoides | reverse complement strand
CAGCTATCATATTGTCTATGCTTCTGTTTGCTGTCCTTCTTGGGATGCCAATTCATGAGATAATCAAAGGGAAACCTGGGGTAAAGACTGAATTGATATGTAAATAAAAGATTGGGCTTTCAATCTACAAGAGATGATCTATCCAGAGTTTTTGGAATTGAAGGAGAGAAAAAAAAGGCCCTCTCAAGCAGAGAGCTTCATGAAAATCTCTCGAGAAATTGGATCATAGGAGAGCAATCTGGAAAGCTGACTCTGGAAAGCAGAACATAGACTGTCAGCTTATAACCCATGATTTGACTTCATGTCATTTGTTTCACTGCTCCCATACACTCCTTCTCTCAGGAACCCCTCTCCAAGGGTCTCCTGGTCCTTGGCACAGCAGCCTCATCTACCTTGTGTTTATCGCATCTCTTAACTGTCTCAAGAAGCCAGGTTGAGTAGTTAGCCTCTGCATGCTCAAGTTCCATTTGTGTAAATACACTTTGATGTTGGCACAGTGATGACATAAATAGAGGCCCATTTCTCAGAATCTATCCCCCAACTTAGGCAGCACATGACTCTATTTTCTTTTATATTGCCCCATATTTTCCCTTACAATAGCTCTCAAGATAAACTCATGGGTTTTGATGTTTGATAACCTGTATTTAAATGATGGCTTTGCCACTTTCTCTTCAAGAGCTTGGGATAAATTCCTCTCAGTGCTTCATAATCATAGCATACCAGACTAGAACTAAGGAAGTGTTAAAGCTCCCTCTCATGGTTGTCATACAGGTTCATTGACATAATGAATAATGTTCTTATAATAACAATGCTTGTCATAGATGTTACTTAATTAGGTGTTATTAATACATACTCTACACCTTGCCTTCTCTGACTTGGCCCTAAAGACTCCATATTTGAGAAGTGTTTCCATTGATACTCATGTCTTCTTTTGATAAAACATATATTTTTACATTTAATTCTTTGAGAATTTCATACATGAATATTTATTTACACCATGTTTACCCATCGGTACATACATTTACACCATGTCTACCCCCTCCAACTCCTCTTATGTCCCTTTGGCTCCCTCTCACCAAATTCATGACTTCTTCTTTAAGAAAATTATATATCACTGACTCCATTTAGTGGTGTGTGTGTATGTGTGTGTGTGAGTGTGTGTGTGTGTGTGTGTGTGTGTATGTGTGTGAATGTGTGTGTTTAAGACTGACCACTTAGGATTAGACAATCTATCAGGCATTTCATTTATGAAGAAGGCAGATTCTCCCATTCTAAGAAGCTGTTATTTGCCTGTAATTTTTTACCTAGGGGGAAGATCTCATGACATTTTTCTCTATCCACATTGGAAAGTCAAATGGTGATTTTTTTTTCAAGATTTGTTTAGTTAACCTTATTGTGGATATGTTATGGGTGTTCTTCCCTTTCATACAGAAAAGACACAAGCTTCCAGAAGATGTCCTGGTCCTTGGGCTCTTATGATATTTCTGCTCCCTCTTCTGAGATGTTCCCTGAGTCTTAGGTGTAGTAGTGGCATTGTAGATATGTCAATTGGAGTTGGGTACTCCATAGTAAGTTCTTCTATTTATTTTTAACCAGTTGCTGATTTTTGTAATGGTCTCCATCTCATGCTAAAAGAAACTTTGTTGATAAGGAGTCTGTGGGTATAAGGATAAGGGTTTAAGATGCAGTTAGAAATTATACTGGTTTACAAAAGTAGCAGTAGTATGCTCCACTCTAGATCCCATACATTAACAAGCTTGAATTCTTTCCTATTGAGCCAGCCCTAGGTCCAGCTGGACATCTATTGGCCTGTCCCAACATATGTGCCACTATTTCATGATTGCAGTTCACAGGCTTTCTAGCTAGATATGACTACTGGTTGCTTTTCTTCCTTGGCTGTTTGAGTGGTACCTCCAGGTACTACGAGAAAAAGTCCTCAGACAGTCAGTGTCCATATCAAGTAGGAAAATAAGAAGTCAGTTTATCTTTATTTGAAGATGGCACCATATTTTATGCATAAAAAGTTTCCTTATCCAAAAAGTCATACCAGAAAGCTTCTAGAAATGGCCAGCACTTTCAGCAAAATGGTGGGACACAAGTTAACTTACAAAATCAGTTTCCTTCCCCGGTGCCCATGGGATGTTATAAAATTGCGAAGCTTCTGTAAGGCAAAGAACACTATCCATAGGACAAAAAGGCCACCAACAGATTGGGAAAAGATCTCTACCAATCCTAGATCCAATAGAGGCCTAATATCCAATATATTCAAAGAACTCAAGAAGTTAGACTCCAGAGAAACAAATAACACTATTAAAAAAATGGGGTACAGAGTGAAAGAAAGAATTTTCCACTGAGGAATACCGAAGGACTGAGAAGCACCTAAAAAAAATGTTCAACATCCTTAGTCATCAGGGAAATGCAGATCAAAACAACCCTGAGATTCCACCTCACACCAGTCAGAATGGCTAAGATCAAAAACTCAGTGACAGCAGATGCTGGCGTGGATGTGGAAAAAGATGAATACTCCTCCATTGCTGGTGGGATTGCAAGCTGGTACAACCACTCCGGAGATCAGTCTGGCGGTTCCTCAGAAAATTGGACATAGTACTACCAGAAGATCCAGCAATACCACTCCTGAACATATACCCAGAAGATGTTCCAACATGCAATAAGGACACATGCTCCACTATGTTCATAGCAGCCTTATTTATAATACCCAGAAACTGGAAAGAACCCAGATGTCCTTCAACAGAGGAATGGATACAGAAAATGTGGTACATTTACACAATGGAGTACTACTCAGCTGTTAAAAACAATAAATTTATGAAATTCCTAGGCAAATGGATGGATCTGGAGGATATCATCCTGAGTGAGGTAATTCAATCACAAAAAACCACACATGATATGCACTCACTGATAAGTGGATATTAGCCCAGAAGCTCAGAATACCCAAGATACAATTCACAAACAACATGAAATTCAAGAAGAGGAAAGACCAAAGTGCGGATACTTCGATCCTTCTTAGAAGGGGGAACAAAATACCCATGGAAGGAGTTAAAAAGTGTGGAGCAGAGACTGAATAAATGACCATCCAGAGACTGAACTACGTGGGGATCCATCCCATACACAATCACAAAACCCAGACACTCTTGTGGATGCCAACAAGTGCTTGCTGACAGAAGCCTGATATAGCTGTCTTCTGAGAGGCTCTGACAAATACAGAAGTGAATGTTCACAGCCGTCTATTAGACTGAGCACAGGGTCTCCAATGAAGGAGCTAGAGAAAGGACCCAAGGAGCTGAAGGGGTTTGCAGCCCCATAGGAGGAACAACAATGTGAACTAACCTCAAGAGCTCCCAGCGACTAAACTACCAACCAAAAAATACACCTGGTGGGGACTCATGGCTCCAACTGCATATGTAGCAGAGGATGGCCTAGTAGTTCATCAATGGAAGGACATGCCCTTGGTCCTGTGAAGGCTCTAACCCCCAGGGTAGGGGAATGCCAGGACCAGGAAGAGGGAGTGGGTGGGTTGGTGAGCAGGGGGATGTGGGAGGGGATAGGGGGCTTTCAGAGGGGAAACCAGGAAAGGGGATAACATTTGAAATATAAATAAAGAAAATATCCAAGAAAAAAAGTCAGTTACCTTTCTACATAACAATAATAAACATGCTGACAAAGGTATCCTGAAAATACCCCTAATTCCATAGCCTCCAAACTTTCAGGTATCACATTATAGCTTAATTACCCATTTATTTCTTCCAAGTTAAAGAAAATAGCAAACTTCATGAACTACTAATAAAGTGGAAAAAGAGACCTTCATCCTAACGGTGATAGTCACACACACACACAAACACGTATACTATGCTTAGTTTTCCTCTTATGGGTATGCATTTTTATCAAAATAAGCAAATTCAATCAAGCAAGTTAATTTCACACTACATGTCAGGTAACAGGATGCAAGCAGTTAGAAGAGTGCAATAAAAGGAACATATATTCTAACCAATAATTTTATTTCAAAAGCTTGTTCATATCAAAATTATAGCAATAAAAGCAATAAATCATTTGACAGAATCTGAGACCATCTTAGTCAGGGTTTCTATTCCTGCACAAAACATCATGACCAAGAATCAAGTTGGGGAGGAAAGGGTTTATTCAGCTTACACTTCCATACTGCTGTTCATTACCAAAGGAAGTCAGGACTGGAACCCAGGCAGGTCAGGAGGCAGGAGCTGATGCAGAAGCCATGGAGAGATGTTCCTTCTCCTGGCTTGCTTTCTTCTTTCTTTCTTTCTTTCTTTCTTTCTTTCTTTCTTTCTTTCTTTCTTTCTTTCTTTCTTTCTTATTTGTTTTTCAAGATAGGGTTTTTCTGTATAGCCCTGGCTGTCCTGGAACTCACTCAGACCAGGATGGCCTCAAACTAAGAAATTCGCCTGCCTCTGCCTCCCAAGTGCTTAGATTAAAGGCGTGTGCCACTATACCTGGCTCAGCTTGCTTTCTTACAGAACTCAGGACCGCCAGCCTAGGGATGGCACCACCCACAGGGGGCCCTCCCCCCCATCACTAATTGAGAAAATGCCTTACAGCTGGATCTCATGAAGCCATTTTCCCAGCTGAAGATCCTTTCTCGGTGATAACTCCAGCTGTGTCAAGTACACAAAACCAGCCAGTACAGAGACCTTGTCCTTCTCTTTTTTTAAGGTTTAAGAATAGCTCGTGGTAGCATGATAGCCTGAAGAGATCCACAGAACTGCTATTTAAGACAACTGAGCACTGTGGACAAGGGACAAGGATTGTACTAAAAGTCCATCATAGAACTAGGAAAACAGCAATGAGAAGTCACAAAAGTGGGTCGAGAGGAAAGCATAAACCAGAACAATTCAATGTATTTATCTACAATGCCATTTCAAACAGCTTTTGCAGTATGAAAAAGAAATAGAGAAATATAAAACACACTGGAGGAGAAAAGAAAAGAAATGGCTGTAAAACTAAGAGTCAGACTTAAGAAATAAAGCTCCCTAAGTGGCCATGAGAAATATTCCTAAGGAACTAAAGGAAATCCTGATTTAAAAGTAAAGTAGGTCTGGTGGTGGTGCTTCCCTTTGACCCCAGAGTGATGAGAGGAAAATGACTTATCACTTATATAGTAATTCATAAAGGTGTTCTCATAAGAGCAAAAATATTGAGAAGACAATGAGATGATAAAGAGATGATAAAGTATGCAAAGGAAAAAAAAGAAGCTGTCGATTAAGAATCCCATGTCCAGAGAAGTGATATTTTAAAAATTAAAGTGAAATTTAAAAATACCAGATTTACACACACTGAGTAAAACTGACATTTCCTGGGCCATTTTGTAAGCACTAAAAATTCTCAAGACTCAGAACACATTATCCCTGACAATAATGTGATTAAAAAAAAAAACAGAATACCAATAAAGCTGATTATGTATCTGAGACAATATAAACATATATTTCTTCTCCTTGCCTCTTTATATTGATTTAAGAAGAAGATTCACTGAGCAACATTGGTAGTCTGTATTGTTAGGTTTACATGGCAGAGAAATGTGATGCATTCAAACAGGGTGCAAAGGAAATAGATGGGATCAAGTTGTATCCAAACAGGGAACAGCTCTACATGATCAGTTGAACTCAGAAGATCAGAAGAAGCCCTGCAGAAATGATGAATGGGGAAGTTACCATGGCAACGTTCTGGCTATGCACATGACAACACCCTCTGCCAGCTTATGTAAAAGACACTAAGCTATATAACCAAATTACCACAAAAATATTTTACTGAGTTTGTAACATGCGGAGACATACTACCTGCAATGATAATACCAAAAGACAAAGGTTATATAGAAATAACATTTCTACCTTTTACTTGAATTAAATTGTTTATACATATGATGTAATGATAAGTTATGCTATCCATAAGATCTGATACAATCGTGAGGGAAATAAATCAAAACATGAGTGAAGAATCATTAGCAAAATGCAAATGCTACATAAAATATTCATGTAATCCAAAAATTGGACCAGTGTTCTCTACAACCCTTTAATGCTGAGACCCTTTATTACAGTTCCTCATATTGTGATGACCCCCAACCACAACATTATTTTGTTGCTATTTTGTAACTGTAATTTTGCTACTGTTATGAACTGCAATATAAATATCTGACATGCAGAATATCTGATGTATGACCTCAAAAGAACTCTAACCCCCAAGCTGAGATCTACTGCTTTAGACTAAACGCTTTCACCCTAAAATTTGCACCAGGACAAGGACAGTGTCTTGGCACATCTGCATCATTTGTTTGTTTGTTTGTTTGTTTGTTTGTTTTAGAAAGAAATGTCGAAAGCAGCAGAGGCAGGAGGATCTTTATGAGTTAAAGAATGGCCTGATCTACACTGTGAATTCAGAATAGGTAGCTGCTATGCAGAGAGACCCTGTCTGAAAAACAAGAAAGCAAAAGCCAAAACCATGAGTGAGAAAGAGAGAGAGAGAGAGAGAGAGAGAGAAGAAGAAGAAGAAGAAGAAGAAGAAGAAGAAGAAGAAGAAGAAGAAGAAGAAGAAAGAAAGAAAGAAAGAAAGAAAGAAAGAAAGAAAGAAAGAAAGCAGCAGATGTCCCCAGAGTGAGGCAATGCCACTGGGTTATCTATACTCACAGGTGTGACTTATAAAAACTATTAACACTAATACAAAAATTCAGCAAATCTGAGGATATAAGAATAGCATTAAAACCTCAACTGTATTTCTACACATTTGTCATAAAGAGATAAATGTAATTGAAAGAGTTCATTTTTCAACAACATCAAAAAGAATAATAAACATAAAATTTAGAAAATAAATAATTTTTCTCTAAAAGTCATAAAACATTATAAAACAAAATATAAATGAATTATAAACTCTCCAAGTCCATTAATCAAAGCACTCAATTAATTCTTATTTGTAAAGACTTCTAACCCCAAAAGTGTTTGCATCATATTTTAGTACATAAAATTCAATTGCTTCATAGATATTTATGCAGATTTGCAATGTTGCTTGATATTCCTTTTACTATAATATTTTTAATTACATAAAATACATTTTGGTCATATTTATCCTCCACTACTGCCCATTAACTCTTGGTTCCATCCTCAGCCTTTTATCCCCCGCCAACTTGGAGTCCTCTTTTGCTGGTTTTTAGCCACTGAGTTCAATTTGGGCAGTATGTACACTCAGGATGTGGTGCCAAGCACTGGAGTATGGCCGGCTCTGCTCGCTCCAGCTCATTCTGGTTTACTTACCAGAAGACTCACTCTAAAGACTCCTCTCTCAGCAACCATCAGCTGTCAATATCTCCTCAGCTAGGGATGTGGGCAGGGAATCCCCTCCCCATTCCATACTAGAATATTTAGCTTGATCTTGCGCAGGTCTTGTGCAGGCAACCATGGTTTCTGTGATTTCGAACATGCATCAGCTTTGCCCTGCACAGAAGACACTGTTTTGCTTCAGTCCTCTGTAACCTCCGGTTCTTACAACCTTTCTGACCCCCTTCCTCAATGTTCCCTAGGCCTTAGAGGTAACTAAGCAAAAACACTCAATATTCAAGATAACAATATTCACCAAACTGATATTCAGATTCAACAGACTCCTTACCTGAATCTTGCTTAATTTCCCCACATAGTTAAAACGTTGCTTCTAAAATTCTTGCATAATGTTGATGGGTACAGGAAATTCAAAGCTGTTCTGAAAAAAGATGAAGTATGTAGAGAGACTAAATGCCCTCATTTAAATACTTACATAAAACAAAGGTAATAAAGATTAACAGAACAAAACTGATAGCAATAAGTTTGTGTTGTCAATTTTAAATATTGACACAAAAATTATTCTATGTAAGGAAAAAATGGTGTTTTCAACAAGTAGTATTGGGATAAGTGGATAGAAAAATGCAAAAAGAAATATGAAGCTGGACTCTGGTTTTATAGTACATAAAAATTAACTCACAATAGATTGAGTCTAAGTTTAAAAGTTCAAACTGTAAAAGAAAAAGTAGTGAGTCTGTATGAGCTTCCTTTGGAAAATAGATTTTTAGAAGATTTATTTATTTTTTTTTTTTTTTTCCATTGTTCCGGTCAACCCCACTTGCTCTGGCCGGCTCTGCTCGCTCCGGCTCCGCTCGTTCAGGCCGTCCCCGCTCGCTCCGGACAGCCCCACTCGCTCCTGTTGGTCTCTCCGGTCCAAGGATTCGTTTTATTATTATTCTTCATAAGTACGCTGTAGCTGACTTCAGACGCACCAGAGGAGGGCGTCAGATCTCATTACGGGTGGTAGTAAGCCACCATGTGGTTGCTGCCGGGATTTGAACTCATCACCTTCAGAAGGGCAGTCGGGTGCTCTTACCCGCTGAGCCATCTCACCAGCCCTATTTTTCTTATTTTTAAGTATGTATCTCTCTCTCTCTCTCTCTCTCTCTCTCTCTGTGTGTGTGTGTGTGTGTGTGTGTGTGTGTGTGTGTGTGTGTGCAGGTATCCAAGAAATCTAGAGGTTTCAGGTTCCTCTGGAGCTGGAGTTATAGGCAATTATGAGCCACCCATCATAGATTCAAGGAACCAGGCTCAGGTTCTCTGCAGGAGCAGGACAGATGCGTAGTGGATGAGCCATTTCTTTAGCTGCCTAAGTAGTCAAAATTTTTAAATGGCACCAAGTTTATAAGTAACAACAAAAAAAAATTATATCAGTTTAACTTCATCAAAATTAAAGCTATTTTACTGTAAAGCTCTCTATTGAGAGAGTGAAAAAACATCCCACAGAGAGAAATATTTGCATACCATATATCTAATTAGGAACTTATATCCAGAATACATAATCTTAAAGCCTAATTGTGAACAAATAATCCAATTAAAATATGCAAATAATTTAAAAACACATTTCTCAAAAAAGAAATATAAATATCCCATGATATTTATATGAATATAATAGTTGACATAATCACTCACGGGGGGGGGGGAGATTTTAAAATGGCATCCCACTTCACAGCCACTATGGAGACTGTAATAAACAGGTTTCATCACAGGCAGTGTTAGGGCAGGTCTGGAGACACTGGAACCCTCATGCACTATGGTGGAACTGAAATAGCAGAACAGTATAGTAATTCCTCACTTTGTCACATGATTATAGTGTAATTAGTCATAACATTCAAAAGGTATAAACAACTGGAGCTACTTAAGAATCAGTGAATAAATAAACACACTGTGGTATACCCATATGAGGATATACAACCTTCTTAGTCCCTAAAGAAGAAGTAAGTAGATGTGTACATACTGCAGTTTAGATGAGTCTTGAACACCTGACACATACATTATTCTATTTCTATCATAGGTCACTCTGTGGAGACAGTAGACAAATGGTTATTTAGAGTGGGAGGAATGGGGATGGTAGCAGGAGAGTGGGTGCAGAGAGAGAGAGAGAGAGAGAGAGAGAGAGAGAGAGAGAGAGAGAGAGAGAGAAACATAAAATAAGAACTAAGTCTAAAGCAATCAAATCATAATGTTTAGAAATATTAAGTTAAGTTAATCCAAGTAAGAGATAGACAAAATAGCTTTAAATGATCATCACCAGAGAGATTGGGGATGATGGACAAGAGAAAGATGTTTCCCATTAGGACCCCCCACCCTGATACACACACACACACACACACACACACACACACACACACACACACACTTCACTTTTTAAACCATGTGAATGTATTGCATTGATAGCTTTGTTGTTGCTTAGAGAGGATCTGCATGAGAGTGACTATTCTTAGGGTTTTACTGCTCTAACAGACACCATGACCAAAGCAACTCTTACAAGGACAACATTAATTGGGGCTGGCTTACAGGTTCAGAGGTTCAGTCCAGTATCATCAAGGCTAGAGCATAGCAGCATCCAGGCAGGCATGATGGAGGAGGAACTGAGAGATCTACATTTTGTTCCAAAGACAAACAGGAGAAGACTGGCTTCCAGGCAGCTAGGAGGAGGGTCTTAAAGCCCAAGCTCACAGTGACACACTTCCTCCAACAGGGCCACACCTACTCCAACAAGACCATACCTCCTAATAGTGTCACTCCCTGGGCCATGTTTATACAAACCATCACAGTGACATTTAACTCCATATTTAATGTTTAGTTGGGGACTTACTCAACTGAAATAAGTTACAAGGGAAGAAAAGAAGCCTATCTATTGGGAAAGTTTAAGTAAAATACTTTCAGGCAGTGAAATGTTTATTAAAACAAGAGTTAACTAAAAGAGACATTTAAAGAAATCAGATGGTCAATATACTGTCTTAATAAATGTTTCTCTTTAATGCAGTAGAATTGTCTTTACTACTAAATGCTCAGTGCTAATTTCAGCACTCGGCTATAGTCAATGATTGACAGGCTTTCATAGCAAAAAATGAAGTGGCTATCAGATTGAAAAAGATGACCAGCTAGGCTTCTGTAAAGAACCAGATTAGAGATCAGTGAGAGTTCAAGGACCAAGAGAGGTTTGCCTAGGGTGTCACAGAGACAACCTGGTGTCAACAAGGTAAGCATATTAGAAAGAGGACATACCAGAGACCCAGGAAACATGGTGGATGGTATTCATTGAATGAAAATGAACACAATTGGGAAACTATGAAGGGGAAATGACAAAATATAGGGAAAAGGGATGGGGGGAGGAAGAGCTCGGGCACATTAATCTCAAGTAACCACAGAATGGCCTGGGAGAGCCACAAGAGTCAGAGATTTATCTTCTATAAAGACTGTGGCCCACTTAGAAGGAGCTGCCCCTCCATATCTCTACCAACCAGTGCCACGCCATGCCTATTGTTCTCATACCTGCTGGTTTGCCAGCTGGATTTGGGTTTGTACTGGGATATGTAATAGACTCATATGACTTCAAATCAAACTCAGATCTATTATCTACACCTCCCTTCCCCCCAAAATTTGGTGGCTAGTTTCAAAGTAAAAACTATTACTTTCCATTTTATAGTACTGTAACTTAGTCATATCACCATAAGCTTCAGTTTTCTGACCTTCAATAGTGTAGTACATTGGCCTTTATCGCAGGATTCTGCAAATTCTAAATATGATTTATATGTGGCAAGGGATTTATATAGGGAATATAAAGGTGTCACTCTGTTATAAAGTTGTCTTCAATAGATCTTTATTAAGACCAATTGCATATTACATGCAGTAGAAGTCATATTATAGCACGGTGCTCATAATGGATGCATATGGCCGTACATTCTTCACATATCCCATGTTGTCGTTGGCCTAGGAGAGCTCAGGAATGAACTGCACAGAAGGTATCAATCAAGTTGGGTGGCTCAGGCAGCTGTAAAGTTTCTTTCTATTCCTTAGTTTATAAGCTTGCAAACAGTCTTGACTCATACTAGTTGACCAAGGCCAGAGGTGTGGTGATGTAGATCTCCTTATGGGTAACAAAGAAAGAATGTCAACCAATATTACAGACCTGTAGTCCCAAAGGCTCCCAAGAGATAGTTACACTTCACACATTACAGATAGAGACTACAGTGTGGGGTCATTTATTGGTTTGGAACATTGTAAAAGACATTCCTGAAACCCAAAAGGATCAAGCAAAAATTAAATTAATGGAAGTTAATAGAAACTGGGATGAAAGCCAGATGGTCTGCTCCGGGAATTTGAAAAGGGACAGAAACAAATCTGGTACAGAAGCTTTCTTTAATGGAATATGCCCAGAGCTTATTTCCAGGAAGTCTTGCTCTGAGCTTAATGGATCTTATGGTAAAGTTTCACCCCAAAGCTGTCTCCAATATGACTATTACTATTTATTTGATATAGTTCAGATATAAGGTATTGAGTAGCAGTGACCCAAGGTTCAAAAGAAAATGGGTCAAAGAGCAGTTGACCAAAGGTTTTAGAGGCTACACTAATTGGGAATTTCTGTAAAATTTAAGGATGAACTGAAGGATTTTAAGAAAAAATATTAGCTATCAATGTTAACTATAGCATGAACCAAACGTTATCCTACTAGTTCTGAGCAAGCGATGGATATGAAGCTGAAACTCTTGGATTCATTTTCAGGTCACTCCAGTGTGAGACTCATGTAGTAGGGTCTTTGGAATCTGCTCTTAATCAATGGCCCATGTCCACAGGAAGAACAGGGATTTAAGCAGTGCACATCAGTTTCCGAACCTTGCATCCTGGTGGCTTCTCTAAGACAGCAGCAGAGAAGACAAGGACAAGGAGACCTCGCGGGGAAGGTGACATCTCCTCAAACATAAGCACAAGGACAAGGAGACCTCGCGGGGAAGGTGACATCTCCTCAAACATAAGCACAGACCCCTAAACAGACACGGGCAGTGAAGCCTCCTAAACAGACACCGGGCAGTGAAGCCAAGGGTATGTGCTCTACTTCCTGCGCTCTGCAAATAACAGCTGATGCAGGCAGGAGAGAGCTGTGTGTGGGTGGGAGGAGAGAAGAGAGATGGAGCTGCCTTTTGCTAGTGGAAAGATTCTCTGAGTCAGGCACAAATAACCCACAAATACTGGTTGGCTCCCCCTAAAAGGCAGCACAGCGACGTTCTTTTAAGCTGTGGTATGAAAAGAAATGCAGCAACTTCAAGTTTAATTTTCTAATTATCTCTGGTTGGCAGCACAAAAAACAAACAAACAAAAAAACCCCAACTGAGATGAAATCACCTTCACAAACTTACCTCCTCGTTGATTCCTGGGCTTTTCACCCCAGAATCCCAGAGTGCAAAGAAAAGTAAGCTTGACCGAACGTAAGCCGACCTGTTGTTATGAACGTAAGCCGACCTGTTGTTATCTCCTGGGCATTTGGTTTGCTTTGAACTGAAAACTGTCCGTGATTTTTCTGCCCACCTCTTTCCTATTACTTCTGCCTCGAAGTCAGTCTTTATCTCCACAAGGAAGAAACATTTAAAAGGTGTCAATGGCCAGGGCCAGGCAATGCATATTTTGGGTCACTGTCATTGTCCTTGCCCCGACTTTAGAGTTTCACTATGGCCTCCAGGAGCTCCTGTTGGGATGTAGTCTGATTTACATCTAACACAAGAAGCAGCTCACATTCACAGGACTGCTGCTGAACATACTGGAGGAAACAGAAATCCAACTTGAAGGGCTCCTGGACGAGTTGGGGTTTTTTTGTTTTGTTTTGCTTCAGAATGCTTACAGGTGAACCTCCGGGCAAGGATCTAGGAACACGAGTGCTGTATCTCAGCCTACTAAAGGATTCCAAAGGCCTTTCCCTCTGCATCTATTTTTAATGATGACTGCTGAGTGCCACATGGCAGATGAAGATCTTAATATTCTCCCAGATGAGGTGATCTCTGCGCTCTCCTAAGCTGCTCAAGACCCAACAGGCCGTGAGCACTGGGCAGGGACGGTGATTCACAGCCTAATGCATGGCCAAGGATTGATGCTGATTGAATTCTGAAGACAAGAAAATGCTTTTTAAAATACTTGTCTCCTCACTGACACACAAGTGTAGCCTTCCTAGAGCATGGTATAGTATTATGCTACATGTTCTCACTGAGCAAGGTCAAGATGGGGACTCTCCATCACCTCAAATGTTTCTCAAAACTGACCTCAGTGGCAGTGGAATAGACTAGAATAGTGGCTACTGGAGATTAGAGAGGGCGGGATAGAAGGAGGAATTGAGAAGTTGGAAGACACAAAAATGCAGCTATGTAAGATTAAGTTCTATTGTTATATAACAGGATAATTAGCATTTAAAGATCTTTCCTTAGAATATACTGTCAATGCTCTGATGTGACAGAACTGATAATGGCCTGCCTGTCACCCATTGTTCCTTGGTCTTTAAACAAGAGAGATCCAGTTCTGGTGAGGAAATCACTACATGCTAATTTGATGCTATTTTCTAGGATCACCTTAAAATAAAGGTATTCAAGTAACTAAGTTCCAAGTGAGGCATTTGGAGTAATTCAGTCAGCAACTTCTTGGCCTCTTTTCTCTCCCTGCCTTCTTCGTTCTATCAGGAATATAGACTGGGTATCTGGAGTTAGAACGGCTACCTTGCACCTGGGAGACAAAAACCTGTGTCTGGGACCTCCGTGGCATCGTAGAACAGCCATAATAATTGTAGGAAGTCAACTCTCAGGATGTCTGTATATGTTGTGCGTCCCTCAATGCCATTCCTAACTGTTTATCTTCTAGGATAAAAGGTAAATAAAGGAAAGACAAAAATATTTAATCAAGGTGTGGAATGAAGACTATAGTCTATGACTATGAGGGTAAACAAGATACACTTTCTGGGGTGAGGTGCTGTTTCTGGGAGGCAACCTGGGGAGAGCTGTGATCCCTAAGTTGACAGGGAAGATTTCTTACAAGAGAAAGCTGAAAAGAAAATCCAGTAAGTTCCAGCTGTGCTTCCAAATACTTTTTACCCATGATTATTACAAAACAACATTATTTATCAATACAGTTTGCTAAATCTAGGGATAAAACGCCTGCCTGCCCCTTGTCAAGAGTTCCTAGGTAGCTCCTGAATCTGCTTAATGAGACATGAGATGAAACACTGTAACAAGTTCCTACAAGAAGCCAGGAAGGGATTGGAGTGGTATTCAAAAGAGCATGGCTCTGCCTCCCTAATTATTCTTAATCCACTAAGGAGCTAGAAACCTCTTACGCATGCTAATTAATTAAGCCCCCTACCAGTCCACCGATGAGTCCAGGAAGAGGCCCCTGTGCTCCATGTTGGGACAGAGAAAGAGCACCGCAGTGGGCTGAGATGCATGGCACATATAGCTATGGGAGGCGGAAACTCCAGAAAGGTCAGCCAAGGCAGGGAGAGGCATTCAGAGCCATAAGGACAGTGGAGAGTTGAAGATGTCACGAACGCGGCCTGCGTGAAACCTGAAACTTCATTATTTTATCCTCTGTGCAATTTCTATCTCTCCCTCACTACGGAGAGGTGCCCACCGCGGCACCTTCATTTGAGAACCCCTTATCTGACAAGTTTCTTCCAATTTCCACCCGTGTAGCTTTCCCACCTCTTAGAGCATTGATTTGGCGGCAATGAGCATCTCATACTTAAGTCCGGTTTTCATGCTGCCAGATTACATTCTGCTAAAGCATGCCGTGCAAGCCATTTAAATTGACCAAAAATGATTTTGGCTACAAATAAAACAAAACTCAATTGAAGTTGATTAAAGGGAATTTGTACAATCTGGTTCACTTATCTGAAGAGTTTAAAGATGGCTCCACTTTGAGAGCCTTTTCAGGGTGTTGTCTCTGTAGCTCTGTTGCTGCTGTTCCCTACTTTTTTCCTCCAGCAGATTTGCATTATAATAACCAAGTGTAACTGTATCCAAGGAGTGTGTGGGTGGGGCGGGGGGGGCACTAGAAGATCTCACAGCACAGAGAGAATGAGCGATTCTTCAGGTAGAAGTCAGTCAACAAGAGATCCTGGAAACTGCAGAGCCTGGTCGACTGATTAGAACCGCACTGATTGCATTGATGGAAAGAGGTTGGAATGTCCTGGCTTCAGAAGTTACTTATACCCCATGGGGAAGGGAAGAATCTAGTTATTCCTTTCTCACCTCTGTGTCTGAACTACCATCCTGTGACTAAGAGATAAAGCCCCTTTGAATCTACTAACTTAGCAGACCACTAGCTTTCACCAAGTCCAGAGCTAAGAATGTCATCAGATACCATCCGAGGCCAAAAGGAGAGCTTTCTCTACCTTGTAACTATAAATGCCTCTCTGGTGTAAGCCACCAATGTATTTTAAAATATCCTTGATCTATGTCTTTCTTCTGTAAAACTATAAAACTTTCTGAAACTGCTTCCACTCTTATTCCCACTGAGATAACAGTTTTGTCCTTGTCCTTGTCCTTGTGCTTGAGTGTGTGTGTGTGTGTTGTGTGAGCTTATGTGTGCGTATGCCTGTACATGCATGAGTGTGCAAGCACATGCCCATTTTATCAAAAAGTCAAATGTTTCGAGCTTCATAGTGTAAGTAAATTAAGTTTAAATGTCTTTCCTGGGGAGTGGTGTTGACTTCAAACTCACAGTGGCATGCAAAGTGACAGAAGTCTACTCTGTGCTGAACTTGCCAGCTGAGAGTTGATTCATATCAAGACTGAATGGGAGAACAGCTAGTTTCTAAGACACATTGATTTTATAGCTGTGGTAAAGGGCAATAGAAAAGCACATATTGGTGCTGAAGCTTCCATTTGAAAATGACACTCACAGTTTTACTCACAGTTTCCAGGGCCAAGGAAATTAATTCTTGCCTCACTCCATCAGTAAGATGAGAAGTAAAATCCTGCCGTAGGAAAACCCAGACGGGATGAGTGTGAAATGCCATCGATGTTGAATCTGCTGCTGCAGATGCTATCTGCTGACTGGCTTAACCTAGGGCACACATCCCTGAATTAGCAACGGGAGCTAGGATTTTAAACCCTTGGGGATTCGCCAATCCAGCCTACCTCTCTAAGTGAGAATGGGATTAGTCATGGCAACCCCACATGCTGCGGCTCACCTACTTACGCACATGATGGTTGTAGCCTCATCCTACAGATGATAAAAAAAGGAAGCTTAAAACATGGGAACCACTGAGGCCAGCGTTGGGAAGCTCGTCCTATAAACTGATTTTGAATTACTACAGACTTTGAGGTTGGTACCACCACATGTAAAAATGATTTCCTTGCCTACCTCATCTGACCAACAAACTTAGCTAACATAGGTAGATGTTCACTGTACTTGGGCACTTATCAACCCTAAAGTAATTCTAACTCACATGTTTAAAGTATGAAAACCCACACAGAACAAAGAACACTTCATCTAAAGAAATTGGGCATTTGCCTGAGATGCAGTTCCAAATGTAGTCTGTAAAAACATCCTGAAGATCAGTCTCTGCGTACTGGCAAAAATAATCTAATTGTGTTCATAGACTAACCATGAAATTCGATTACAAATGTATCTCATGTGGATAATCAGGGAGGAGTAGAAAACAAAGACAAAGCGTCTGCAGGCGGGAGAGATGCTCAGGGGCTGAGTATATACAGTGCCGTGGCAAACGATCCAGGTTCCGTCCCCAGAACTCACATCAGGTGACTCACAGGTGCCTAGAACTCTAGTTCCCAAAGATCTGAGGCCCTCTGGCTGCCACAGGCATCTCTGCTCACATGGACACAGCTACGGTATATACACAAGCGTACATACAAATTTTTAATCTAAACATTAAAATAACAAAGTAAACTGTAAGGATGCTTAATGAAGCAAAATTTCTTATTTTTAAATTATTTTTTATTTTAAAGATTATAATGTAATTATATCATTTCCCCTTCCCTTTCGTCCTCCTTCCTAACCCTCCCATGGACACCTCTTTGCTCTCTTTCAAATTCATGGTCTGTTTTTCTTAATCATATGTGTATGTGTGTGTGTGTGTGTATACATATATGTGTGTGTGTGTGTGTAATTTGTATACAATTTACATATACAAAATATATACAATTTATACATATAGAAATGCACACATACACACATATGTAGATATAACCTGCTTGGTCCATATAACATTGCTTGTGCATATGTGTTCAGGGCTGACCATTTGGTCCTGAATGTCCAGTTTGATGTGCTCTTCCCTGGGGAAAGACTATTTTCCTGTTCTTAGCAGGCTTAGCAGCCTTAAGTTATTTGTCTAAGCTGAGGCCACATAGGTGTTCCTCCTTCCACACTATTACGTTTACTGATGTCATCCTTCTTGGGGTCATGTTTAAGTGGCCATACTAGTGAGACTTTGTGGGTGTCATTCCTGAAATTTCTAAGAAACTCACTGTACTGGCTAGTTTTGTGTCAACTTGACACAGCTGGAGTTATCACAGAGAAAGGAGCTTCAGTTGGAGAAATGCCTCCATGAGATCCAGCTGTGGGGCATTTTCTCAATTAGTGATCAAGGGGGAGGGCCCCTTGTGGGTGGGGCCATCTCTGGGCTGGTAGTCTTGGTTCTATAAGAGAGCAGGCTGAGCAAGCCAGGGATGCAAGCCAGTAAGGAACATCCCTCCATGGCCTCTGCATCAGCTCCTGCTTCCCGACCTGCTTGAGTTCCAGTCCTGACATCCTTCAATGATGAACAGCAATGTGGAAGAGTAAGCTGAATAACTTACTTCTTCCCAACTGCTACTTGGTCATGATATTTTGTCCAGGAATAGAAACCCTGACTAAGACACTCACTCTCAATTTATAAGTAATTAAATATATATAAAAAGTCCCTGAAATTTATTAAGTAAACCAGAGAACAAACATTTAATAAAGAACTAAAAATTATAAATATTATGCCTGGATGTTTAATCACATATTTTATTCTGGTCTAGCAAACTATTATATATAAATCACATATGCCATATGTTTCTTTTTACTGTGTGTGGGATTTAAAAAGATTCAGGTTTTTTACCTGTACTTGTGGTATGGCCTATTTTTCTGCATCACAAGCCCAGTGGTGGTGGCACACTCCCTTATTTCCAGCACTCTGGAGGCAGAGGCAGGCCAGATCTCTGAGTTTGAGGCCATCCTGGTCTACACAGTTACATAGTGAGTTCCAGGACAGCTAGAGAAACACTGTCAAAAAAAACCAAACCAAGAACAAAACAAAAACAACCAGAGGTGGGGTGCGAAGGGGGGCAGGGGGCGCAAAGGGATGGTGGGAGGGAGGGAGGAAGTTGAGAGAGATAAAACAATAAAATTTTGCTTTTAATTAAGTCGTCCTCCCAAATAAAAGGCAGAAGAGAAGTAGATGGTGTTGGCATCTGCAACTGTATGTTCTGTTGAGTAGACTAGTTTCTGCTGACTAGACTAGGTTCTGTTGAGTAGACTAGGTTCTGTTGAGTAGACTAGTTTCTGCTGACTAGACTAGGTTCTGTTGAGTAGACTAGGTTCTGTTGAGTAGACTAGGTTCTGTTGGCTAGACTAGGTTCTGTTGAGTAGACTAGGTTCTGTGGACTAGAATAGATTCTATTGAGTAAACTAGGTTCTGTGGACTAGACTAGGTTCTGTTGAGAAGTCTAGGTTCTGTGGACTAGACTAGGTTCTGTTGAGAAGTCTAGGTTCTGTTGACTAGACTAGGTTCTTTTGATTAGATTAAGCTGCCTTTATGTATGACTGAGTAAATACAAATGTAAATGAAGCAAGTGACTCCTGGGAGCTGAACAAAACAAACTATGCACTAGAGAACTGAAAACTTCTAGCTAAGAACGGTCAGTGTAACTCTAATGGGGCCAGGCAGGAAGGCCTTTGATTTTATCCAGTCTTATTAGAGAGGAAAGCAGAATTTGACGCAGGCAGAAGAGGCCCATTATTCCAAATGTTCCAGCCTGGTGCTCAAAAATACCAAATTCCTTTCATTTTAATCCTACATGGTCTTAGATGCCTTCTGTCTGAATTATCTCTTTTGTCAAGAAACAGAGCCTCGTGCCAATGGCACATGCCACTTTTATTGATTAGTAATGTTCTCATTGAACATGACAGAGGTTAGAATTCTGGTCTCTAAACTGGGGATGGAGGTTGGGGTGGGGAGTGGTCGGGCAAGGTGGGGAGGGAAATTTGATCAGTACCATTTAATTTGCCAAACTGATTTCAAGCAAGATAGAATTAACCCCATGACTGCAGAGGGTAGGAAAACAGCTTCTTTTCTTATTCGTTTCCACTCCCTACCAACCAGAAGTTTCCCAGTCCAGACAGATATGCTATCCAACGTCTGTGAAATTTCTTTCTTGACTTCTTTAAATCTATGCCCAGTAACTTCCTTAAAATGTTTGACTTAGCACCAGAGCAAGGACTGTGGAAGCTCCTCCTCTACACTGTGGCCACGCCTCCTCCTCTACACTGTGGCCACGCCTCCTCCTCCTGTTCAGGTGATAAATTCCTTCACCATACAGATCCCCTGGCACTGTACAGATACCCTGGTACTGTACAGATGCCTTGGCACATCTTGCACGCTGGGCATTGCTCCTTTTTTTAGCTCTTGTTTCTGGAAATGAGGAATGCAAATTGTAATATTCAGTGCCATTACACTCTTCTAATCCTCCTCTCACAAGACTGACTACTCACTGAGCACAGGAGAAAATAGGGGTTTTGTCTGAATTTCTCGTGGGTTTGGTTTGTGGTACTGTAGAATTTTGGTACTGTCCATTTACCATGTCCATTTTATACGGATTCTTTTTCTACATATACCTAAATAGATGGAACAGATACAACTGGGATAACCTGGTTTTTGTTTGGTTGGTTGTTTTTGTTTTTATTTTAAGTTTTTTTCTACATCCAATAATGAGAATATCAAGTAATTCAAGGAAAATTTTTATATAAACCAAAAATAAGGTGATGTCAGATAAAATCAGACTTGTATCCTGAATGCCAAATTCCTCATCTAGAAGATGAAAGTCTCACTCGTTTCCTATCCAGGTCTAAATTAATGAATCTATTTAAGAAACCTCTCAAAATGTCACTTAGAAAATTGGATCTGTGACTAACACTGCTTGCTAAAGCATATACCAATATCAGAAACGTGACCTGTACTTTTTTTCAACACGTGTGAAGTTGCCAAATCCCTGGGCTATCTGTTAGCATAGCTGAGCTTCCTGCATTTCCCCCTAAGCAAAGTGGCAGAGAGAAGCTCCAAGACCATGAGAAGACTCACTCAGAAGTGCTTTATTAAAGAAATATGGAGTGAATTTAAAAAGTTAGCCTCAAACTGCAGATACCTCCACACTGAGTGGCAAAGGATACCTGGTCCTTACAGCACTTCTGATGAAATTTTGATGTATTCCTCTTACTCATCACATGGAAGCATTTTTTCTCCTCGTTTTTATTACTTCTTTGAAAATTTCATACAGTGTGTTTTGGATATACTCACTCCTTCCCAACTCTGTCCAGACCAAAGCCCCACTTCCCTGCCCACCCAGCTTTGTGTCCTCTTAAAAAAAGAAAAGTCATCATGTGTAGATAGTACTGCTGTCTACATCCTGTCTGAGTAGTCCATTCCCACCTGGGTAGCCCATTCCCACCTGGGTAGCCCATTCCCACCTGAGTAACTTGTTCCCACTTGGATATTCCATTCCCACCTGAGTAGCCCATTCCTACCTGGGTAACCCATTCCCACCTGGGTAGCCCATTCCCACCTGGGTAGCCCATTCCCACCTGGGTGGCCCGTTCCAACCTGGATATCCCATTCCCACCTGAGTAGCCCATTCCCGCCTGGGTAGCTCATTCCCATCAGGTAGTCCACTCCCATCTTAGTCACTCTGATTTGCCTCTTGGGCATCCTTTTTCTCTCTTTTGTTCATGTCATTTCATTTTAATTTTGAATAATTATGTACTCCCTTTCACCCAGGACAGGTAGAATATTGTGTGCCTTAATATGCAAAGAAGCTGAGCTTGAGAGAAGTTGAATGCTTTTTCTTCCACTGTAATCTTGGCCAGATGAAAAGCCTATCTTCCCCAGGAGTCGTTTGAACTGTAGTTTGAAGCTCAAGGACCACCCAACAATGAGTCACTGGAGAGTATAGACTTAGGTCCCTGATGGGGTTAACATGTGTGAAGTGTCCCCTGGCCTGTGAACCTCACAGTACAAGGAAGGAGATTTACCTGGCCGGCACATTTGCCTGGAGCTGGAGATTTTCTGAGACAATTCGGTAGGTTTCCTTTCGGGAAAGGAAGGTCTTAAACACATGTGCTTGCAGAAAGATTGTCAGATAAAACTCAAGATCCCAATTGGATTCAGTCTCCCTAAAATGAAGCTATCTTACTGTACGTATGCCCCACAGGCTATTTCATATGTGACTTATTATTGTGTGACTGTTATTACTATTAGCTAGGTCATAGGGAGCTGTTGAACTGTGACCTCTTGTTTTATAAGGAGAAGCTGTTCTTAGGCCTAAGAGGCAGAAAAGCCCCTGAACTAATATATATTACAGATATGAAAGTTGACTTATAGATTTCATAGACTTTAAACACAGAAAACTGCCTTGGTTGTTTGTGGAAACCATTTTTTTTCCAAAAGCTTCCTTAATCCCAATTAAACTGATCCTGGAGGACATGAACTTGGTGGCTTTAATTTAGCAGAAAGAGAAGGGTGGATAGTTCCTTAAACCTTTTGTTTAATTTAGCAAGTATAAAATATTAATAGTCTTTTACCTTCCATTGTCTTGATTAACTCCTAACAATTTCTCACGTGATACCTTACTATCTGTATTTTCCTTCACATAAAAGACCTTTTCACCATTCATATTTTAGGAATCTATATGAGAGGCAGGAGAGAAGGTTTGTTGGTTAACTTACTGCTTTATGCTAAGACCAATGCTCAAATCCCAGCACCCACATGGTGCCTCACCACTGTCCATAATTCCCATTGAAGGGGATTCATCCCCTTCTTCTGGCCTCCACAGAAGCACGTGGTGCCCAGATGGGCATGCCGACAAAATATCTAATGCATAAAAATGTTTTTTTAACATAAATCTGAAAAAAATAAGTTTAAATTTTAAATGAGCTCTTCACCAATTAATATAGACAATAGACTACTGTTTGTTTTCTTTCAGCAAATGTTCTACCACTGAGTTATATCCCATTCACCATACTTGATTTAAATAAACAACAGTATTTTTCCTTAGTGCTTACTATTTGTATTGAGTTTTGTCCTTTAAAGTTTTATATATGTTTATAATATGTTCCACTTACTCACTCCCCATTCTTTCTCAGCACCATGTGGATTTCCCATCCTCTCTTCCTGTCTTTTCCTCAGACCCAGGATTCCTAGGGTTTTTTTGTGATCCATTTAGTTTAATCAGGACCATCTATCTGAGCATTGGATTGGAACTATGTACTGAAGTCTAATAGGATCAGTAGTGGGTATACAATTGAACTTCATGACTCCCTCTTTCCTTGGCTGTCAATAGGAAACAGCTCAGCAATGAGGAGTGGGGCTCCCTGGACAACCTCCTCCATTCATAGCTAGCTGTCAACAAAGTCAACTTTTGTGTAGGGCCAGTGCAATCATATGCAGTTGTTAAAAATGCGTGGTTACTATGGTGGCATATTGACCAGTAAAAGTCATGTCATGGGCTTTGTATTTTCCGACTCTTACATTCTCTCTGTTTTCTCTTTCACAGTATTTCCTGAGCCTAGGAGAGCATGGGATAAAATATCTTACTTATGGCCGAACATTCAGCCATCACTTTTTCTCAGGACCTTTTGCAGCCATGAATCTGCATTCACTGCAGTTCACCTTCGCCACAGTGGCACCGCTATTGCACAGGTGGGCCCATCTTGCTTGACAGGTTGTTATTGCAGATCATAGGGTTCATAGCTGGGTAAGACCACTAATGCCTTTCCTCCCCTGCAGTCTGCATAGACCTTTTTGACACCGTGAAAACTATCTGGCAGGGAGGATGCACATCACTCTATTCCAGTTTTATTATTCTATACCATGCGACTTAGTTATAATTTCTTTTGCTGTGATAAAACACCATGACCAGAAGCAAAGACAGAGAGCCTTGAGTGAGTGAACTTCCAACTGAGTGTGCATTTGGATACATGCATGCCCATATCAAGGACACCGAAGGCCTATGACCATAGTCCTGTTGACAGGGTTGTTACCCTATGGCTCAGGATCAATAGGAATGGCAAAGATTTTCTTGGGAGTCCATGTATACAAAGTCCATGACATGGCTTTTACTGGTCAATATGCCACCATAGTAACCACGCATTTTTAACAATTGCATATGATTGCACTGGCCCTACACAAAAGTTGACTTTGTTGACAGCTAGCTATGAATGGAGGAGGGTGTCCAGGGAGCCCCACTCCTCATTTCTGTTTATAAATGGTTGCTACTTGTACAAAGACTAGCAAGTATAGCTTCTTTCACCCCCATGTTTACAGCCTGAGACTGTTGGCCTGCATAAATTTCCTACTGAGACTAGCTAACTCTTCCCCTGTGTTGTACCTAATGAACCCTCTGACTTTGTGGTGGGGACATTAGTGAATCCTAGACAGCTTCACTGTATATGTCTATGTGCATTTCTATGTGCCTGTCCTTTATTCTGTCCCTCACCATCACTAGCTAGGGTTCTGGGAGCAAGCTGTACAGGATACAGCATGCAACTTGAGGGGTAAAGAGTTTATTGCAACTTACAACTCTCAGGTCACATGCTATCACTGAGGGATGTCCAAGCAGAAACTCAAACCAAGAACCTGAAGGCAAAAATGAAAGCAGAAGCCATAGAGGGGGTGCGGCTCACTGGCTTGGTCTCCATGGCTGGCTCGGTCTGTTTTCTTGTACACCCCAGGCCCACCTTTCCAAGAATGACATCACTGCCAGTGAGCTGGTCCCTCCCACTTTGATCATTAATTAAAACAATGCCCTCCAGACTTGGCCACAGGACCATTTTATGGAAATATTTTTTCAAGTAAGATTCCCGTCACACAGGGGTATCTAGGTTTGTATTGACAAACTACTGACCAGAACTTTATGCAGTCACAGTCCTGTCCTGTGGACTTCTCAAGAAGGTGCCCTTAACCTTTATCATTTCAGCTTAATTTAGGTGATATAAATCCATGGGAAACCAATCAGGAAGTCTCTAACAGTATGTAGTACCAATTCCCAAGTTCCCTTGGCATCTAAGGGGATCTCTCCAATCAATAGCCTCTGGACACTGCCTGAGGCCCTGTGCTTAATTTTGTCCATTTTATAATGTCCACGATACGTTGGGGAACCCCTCTTCCTCATCACTCCTGAGAATTGTCAGAAGATAGCTCCACACTGTAACAAATCTGCTTTGACTTTCACTGGTCACTTTTTACTCTAGAATGTGATCTCCTGGCCATCTCCTGACAATTTCCTGGCCATCTCCAGGTAATCTCTGGGCTATCTCCTGGTAATCTCTGGGCTATCTCCTGATGATCTCCTGGTCACATCCTGGCCATCTTCCAGCCATCTTCTGACCATCTCTTTCTCATCCTCCTAAGATTTTCCTCATTAGATTTTCTTCAATGACTATGGATAGCTTCTTAGATAATTATTAAATGTCTCAGTAAAGAGTTGAGGCTGGGGCACTCTAAGGAAGGGAAGGCAAAGCTTCAGCTGCTAAAGAGACTGAAGAGCAATGTAAGGAAGATGTGAGTGAATAAGAGGAGGAGACTTCACTCTAGCAATGGCACCACCATATTGCTGCCAGGAACAGAAAGTTTTTAGACTCTTCATTGAAAAAAAATCCTTATATTATGACCAAAAGAGACTCTGTCTGGAATCAGTATTCAAATTGGTATTGGCCCTAAAGGAATACATTTTCATTTATTTCTTGCTCAGTCCAGAAAACACAACGTGAGCAGTAACGTGACCCGGGCAGATGTGTGTGAGCCTGGGAGCCATCTAAGTGGTGGCTCCATCCGTGCTCTCCATCACTGATGAGCAGGTCAGCAGAAACTTGTGTCCTGTCACTTCACCTTTCTGTACTCCAGCTGGATAAAGTAGCATGGGTAACTGAGGTTCTGGATTGACAGTTTCCGGATAGTGACAACGTGGCTAGGAGATTGACAAACGTCACCTCTTCCCTGGAAGGATACAGAAGGCAAGAGAAGAAAGAAACATGAAACCCTCTTACCAATGAGTGGCCCCTGCTGGCCAGATGACCCAGCCTCCTTTCCCTTATAGCCGGTAGCCTTTACACACTTGGAAGATATTTATATGAGCTCCTATAAGATTCCTTTGACAGTAGTGAATACTGTTATAAAATTAGCAAGATCTGCCCTCTAATGGCCTGAAAACTGCAGTGCTCTTAGTTAAATTGTTCTTGCATTTTGACTATTTTACATGGTTGAGCGGCCCCTTACCGTCCCACCAGCTAAAACTCAGAATGCAAAGAAAGAGGAATTCAAAAATAAAATCATCTGGTCTTTATTTTTTCATAACTCAGTCCTTCCATAGTTGTGCCAGACTTTTGCTTCAATACTTATCCTCCATGTAAAGACAGAAGAGTGTATTAAGATCACAGAAATGACTTCCTGTGCCTGATAAAATAGATGTTTTTAAAGGCAAATCATCAGCCACAACCACAAAAGAAAGAAAATTGAGCCAGAATCTTTAAGAGTTGGTAACTAAGAAAAGAAATAGACTCTGATGTAATCAATACAGCCTCTCAGGCCAGCCCACATCTCAACGGAAGAGATTGTCAACAAAAATGCGAAGAATTCAAAATAATGTTAATAATAAAAACTGTATAAAAGCCACTCTGAGTTGCCAACTCAGCATCTATTGAGAAAGGAAAGAAAAAAATAGGTCCAGAAGAAAGAGATGTAACCAAGTAGGGTCATCTACACCCTATTGAAAAGCTATGAGCAAAGCTACACCTCGTTAGACAAGAATACACAAAATGAAGTTCTATAAAAGTATGTGAATTAGCTGGGTGTGGTAGCACACGCCTTTAATCCCAGCACTTGGGAGGCAGAGGCAGGCGGATTTCTGAGTTCGAGGCCAGCCTGGACTACAAAGTAAGTTCTGGGACAGCCAGGGCTATACAGAGAAACCCTGTCTCAAAAAAACAAAACAAACAAACAAACAAACAAACAAAAAAACCACAAATAAAAGTATGTGAATTGACTGCTACGAGCATGAGTGACTTTTCAAGCTAGAAAAAGAAGGGGTGCGGGCGATTTCTCCCAGCAAGCAAAGAAAACCTAAATGTGAAACTCAGTTTCTTTATAAAACCTTCATTCCAGAGAGAAACTCATTAAACTATGAACTCATGACTGGAGAGATGCTCAGTGGGTAAAAGTATTTCTTACTCATGCAGAGGACCTGGGTTCAGTTCCCAGACTACACATTTTACAATGGTCTGTAATTCCACCCCAGGGGATTCAATATTCTCTTCTGACCTCCATGAAAAACAGACACGCACTGAGGCACATACATACACATGTAGGCTAAACACCCATACATGTAAAAATGTGAATCTAAGCAAGACCTCTGAGAAAATTATAAAACACAGACTACCGTGAAAGAAGAGACTAGGTTTAAAAAAAAAAAACACAAAAATTATTTCAAATGTAACAACTGATAAATGACAAAGGAATGAAAGGTGAGATTGGAGGTATCATAGAAATATTTTGGGGACAATGACAGGGAAAAAAGAGAAGACAGAGTGAGTGACTAAAGCCAAGATAAAAGACACAGAGAAAAAAAATGTGTGAAAATCCCTGGCACATTAAGGAAAGCCAAGAGGGAATCCAAAGCCACAACCTAAGAAAAATGGGCTTCACAGATGTCTTAAAAGCATCCCCATGCACCTGTGACTCAGTGGTAGAGTGCTTACCTCAGTCTCCAGGACTGGAAAACAAAACAAACAAAAATTCAACAACAACAACAAAACCCATAAAAGCACAAATACCAAAGAAGCTAGACCTTATAACACCAGCAGCAGATCTCACATAAGATGATCACAACAAGATGAGAAATTCCCTACTTAAACCTTTACCAAGATTCAAATGACTGTGCACACTCCAGCAATTGGCTACATGAAAAAGAAACCGAAAACACACACTGGAGGGAAGACAGCATCTTCAGCAAACAGTGCAGGGAAATCAGGAAGCCCGCATGTAGAAGAGGGAAATCAGACTGGGGTATAGTTACCCTACCTGGCACAAAAATCTAGGATTCAGTGTGAAACTACCAGAAGAAAATATCAACAGTACTTATATGGTACAGGAGGAAAGAACTTTCTGAATAGGTCTCTGTTTGCTCAGGAATTAACGCTGATGTTTAACAAATGAAAACTCATAATGAAACGATTCTTCACAACGAAGAAAACAACCAAGTAAAGAAGGAATCCATGGAGTGGGAGAGAATCTTTACTAGCTGCACAAAAGATGATTTATATTCAGAGTATAATAAATAAATAATCAAGAAACAACTCTATCAAAAATTAAAAAAAAAACAAGTGGTCTATGGATCTGAACAGAATTCTGAAAAAAAAATAAAAATTGCTAAGAAATACCTTTTTTAAAAATGTCCAATGTTATTAGTAATTAGGAAAATGCAAATTGAAACTACTTTCGATTTCTTCTTACCCAAACCAAAAAGGCTAAGATGGGGAAAATGTCATGCTTAGGTTTCTGTTGCTGTAATAAACAAAGGATGCCTGGAAGAGTGAATACTGATTGAATGTGTGCTTCATCACGGGCACAGCCATTCTCAGCTTGCCCAAGACCTGAGGTTGACCTATAGGACAACTGGCAAAGCCATTGTGCGTATGACTCAGACTTGAGAGAAAAGGCAAGGCTTTTAGTCTGCACCAGATGGGGCCCTAGAGCCTAGAGAGAAGTGGACGCAGGTCCCCATCTCTAACCCAGAAGCTGTCTCTAATGGATAACCACTTGCAAAAGAAAATTTTGTTTTCCCCAAGGGCATCTCCATGGGGGAAACAACGACTCTTCAGGGTTGACCCCATGCCCAGCAGTAGAAGGCTAAGGGAAAGCAAACTCGATGACATCTTTGCAGGTTCCTTGTCTCATAATGTTGTATCAGTATTTCATTTATTTATTTTAAAATTTTATCTTATTTTTTATTTTTATCTCTATTTTTTTCTACAGGTCCTTTGTTTATATGTTACAGCTTCAAGTTTAGTGGGGTTATTTTTTGGAATTCCTGAGTGTGTGAATGAGTGGGTCCCTGCCTCTCTATCTGTTTCTTGGGCTTTTGGGGGGGGGCTCTTTTTCTTCTGTCTGTTTTACCTTATTTTAAGGTATTTGATTTTCTTTTCTTAATTATTATCCCTTAGAAACCTGTTTGTTTTCTAGTTAGAGACAGAAAGAGGATGGATCTGGATGGGTCAGAAGGTTGGGAGATGGGAGAAGCAAAGGGAGAGAAAACTGTAGTCAGGATATGCTATGTAAGGAAAAGTCTGTTTTCAATAAAAGGGGATGGGGCTAAGACGGAAAAAAAAGAACCTAAACTTCTTTCAGAGACCCGCAAATCGGCCACTAGAGGGAGAAGCTAGGCATGTTCAGGAGATGTCTTGGCTTCAGCAAGCAAGACTGCTGGGAGACTCAGAGTGCTTGTAAATGCAATGTCAGTGGAAGGTGCCATGGAGACCAGAGATAAAAGGCAACTCCTGTATCTGTACCTCTCAGGTCAGCGCAAGGCAAGCTGTGGGCCAGGCGTGGCGCTGCGCCCCCTACTGCTGTACGACAGATTTGACGCAGCATTGCACCTTCTCCATGACTGAATACTGGAACTCAGCGCTGTCTGGCTTACACTCTGTCTCTGATTGTTTTCACGCTGCAAGCACACAGAAGCGTGGGTTGTGAGCAAGGTGTTTTATCCCACAGGACAAACAAACGTTTGCTCTCTGGCCCATTATACAAAAGATTTGCTGACCATGTTTTATAACGCTGAGACAATCCATGCATTTAAAATTGAAACAACTTTGTTTGTTTATTTGTTTGTTTGATTTTTCAAAATAGGGTATCTTTGTGTAGTCCTGGTCGTCCTGTAGACCAGGCTGGCCTCGAACTCAGAAATCCATCTACCTCTGCCTCCCAAGTGCTGGGATTAAAGGGGAGCACCACCACTGCCTGGCTTAAAACAACTTTTAAACTGCTTTACTAATATTCAACTATAGAGGGATTTACGTTGAGTGCGTTTTCACTACACATGTACACAGAGTTGCTGAAGCAGTGTACATCATGCATTAACTTACACTTTTCATCTTCAATAGTAAGTTCTGGAACAGTTATTGGTGCGTCTTTTTCTCTTCTGGATTTCCTGAATATTGTTTTTGTTGGGAGCACATATAATCTTTCAGAAAAAAAAAATTACACTTAAAATTTTTTGTCATTTTTAACTTGCTTATCAGAAAACACGCATCCAACTTGTTGAAAGCCCCCTTCTGCCCCCGTTCCCACTAAGGAAAATATTTGTATCTATTTGGAAACATGATTGGAAGATTTTGGCACTTCCTGTTCTTAGGAGTTGGGTGGAATCATATACAGACTTTTATTCATGTAATCATTAAGTATCACTTAATTTTTGATGTTTTTATTAGATATTCTCTTTATTTACATTTCCTAGTTTCTCCTCTGAAAATCCCCTCACACCTCCTCTTGCTCACCAACCCACCCATTCCTGCTTCCTGGTCCAGGCATTTCCCTAAACTGGGGCATAGAACCTTCACAGGACCAAGGGTCTCTCCTCCCATTGATGACCAATTAGGCCATCCTCTGCTACATATGCAGCTAGAGCCATGAGTCCCATAATGTGTTTTCTTTGATTGGTGATTTAGTCCCAGGGAGCTCTGGGGATACTGGTAATTTCATATTGTTGTTCCTTCTAGGGGACTGTAAACCCCCTCAGCTCCTTGGGTCCTTTCTCTAGCTCCTTCATTGAGGACCCTGTGTTCCATCCAATGGATGAGGGTGAGCATCTACTTCTGTATTTGTCAGGCACTGGCAGAGCCTCTCAGAAGACAGCTTTGTCAGGCTCCTGTCAGCAAGCACTTGTTGGCATCTGCAATAGTGTCTGGGTTTGGTGGTTGTTTATGGGATGGATCCCCAGGTAGGTCAGGCTCTAGATGGTCATTCCTTCAGTCTCAGCTACACACTTTGTCTCTGTAACTTCTTCCATGGGTATTTTGTTCCCTCTTCTATGAAAGATTGAAGTATCCACACTTTGGTCTTCCTTCTTATTGAATTTCATGTGTTTTGCAAATTATATCTTAGGTATTCTAAGCTTCTGGGCTAATATCCACTTATCATTGAGTGCATATTATGTGTGTTCTTTTGTGATAGGGTTGCCTCACTCAGGATAATATCCTCCAGATCCATCCATTTGTCTAAGAATTTCATAAATTCATTGTTTTTAATAGCTGTGTAGTACTCCATTGTGTAAATGTACCACATTTTCTGTATCCATTCCTCTGTTGAGGGATATCTGGGTTCTTTCCAGCTTCTGGCTATTATAAATAAGGCTGCCATGAATATAGTGGAGCATGTGTTCTTATTACATGTTAGAGCATCTTCTGGGTATATGCCCTGGAGTGTCCTTGGTTTTATGTGAAGTTCCTTGATCTACTTAGATTGGAGCTTTGTACAAGGAGATAAGAATGGATCAATTTACATTCGTCTACATACTAACTGCCAGTTGAGCCAGCACCATTTGTTGAAAATGCTGTCTTTTTCCACTGGGTGGTTTTAGCTCCCTTGTCAAAGATCAATTGACCATAGGTGTGTGGGTGCATTTCTGGGCCTTCAATTCTATTCCATTGCTCTAACTGTCTGTCACTGTACCAGTATCATGCAGTTTTTTTTTTTTTTATCAGTTTTGTCTTGGAATACTTTGGTTTCTCCATCTATGGTAATTGAGAGTTTTTCTGGGTCTAGTAGCCTGGGCTGGCATTTGTGTTCTCTTAGGGTCTGTATGACCCTAAGTCTGGTATAATTCTAATAAGTCTGCCTTTATATGTTACTTGACCTGTTTAGCAGTGTTCTCCTGTATGTCTTTAAGTGAGTTATTAATGCCCTTCTTAAAATCCTCTACCAGCATCATGAAATATGATTTTAAATCCAAATCTTGCCTTTCCAGTGTGTTAAGGCATCCAGGACTTATTGTGGTGGGAGTACTGGGTTCTGATGATGCCAAGTAGTTTTGGTTTGTGTTGGTTAGATTTTTGCATTTGCCTTTTGCCATCTGGTAATCTCTGGTGTTAGATGTTCTTGCTGTCTCTGGCTGGAGCTTGTTCCTCCTGTGAGTCTGTAAGCCTGTGTCAGCACTCCTGGGAGACCAGCTCTCTCCTGGCAAGACCAATGCACAGAGGGCTGCCAAACAGTCCCACCTTCTGGCTGTAGATGTAAGCCCGTAGGAACCTGTCCTAGCTGCTCTGCTACTTCTGTGGCCTGTGTTCTCCTGAGTGGACACACCTTAAAGAGACACTGGAGAGAAAATGGCCATTTCACCTGAGTCCCAGGGTCAGAGCACTTCCTGGAGGCAAGCTCTTCAGTCCTCTGGCAGGGGAGGTGCACAAAGGACTGAGGATCAGCCATATGCAGACTGTTAATGGGAATGTAAACTAGTACAGGCATTATGGAAACAAACAAGAATAGTCTATAAGCTAAAAATAGAATTAATATTCAATCCAGCTATCCCATTCCTGATTATAAATCAGAAGAAATCCAAATCACCATACTATAGAAATCCATGTTTATTACTGCACTATTCACACCTGCATATCCATGTATATTACTATACTATTGGCATCTACAAATCCATGTGCATTCCTACACTGTTCACACCTGCACATCTATGTTTATTATTATATTATTCACACCTGCACATCCAGGGTTATTACTAAACCATTCACACCTGCACATCCATGTGTATCTCTATACTATTCACACCTGCACATTCATGTGCATTACTACACTATTCACACCTGAACCCCCATGTGTATTCTCACAGTCTCCACAGTAGACTAGACATGGAGTTAGCCTAGCTGTCCATTGACAGATTGCTAGATAAAGAGAAGGTTGTATATCTATCTATACAGTGATTGCTAGATAAAGAGAAGGTTGTACATCTATCTATACAGTGGTGTTTTATTCAATCATAAAGAAGAATGAAACTGTGTTATTTTAGGAAAGTAGACAGAACTGGAGCTCATGTTAAGTGAACTAAGCAAAAACACAAATTCAAAAAGACAAATATTTGCAGAATCCAGACTTTAAATGTGTGTGTGTGTGGGTGTGCGTGTGACATGAAAGTTGAAAAGAAGCTGTTTAGGAAGATGGAAAGAAACAGTAACGTGGAAGTGTGAACATGATGAAATTGCATGATATGCATGTATGAAAACATTCCAGTGGGGGAGTGAGATGGTTTGCCTGGTTAAAACACCTGTTTTGCAAACCAGGTTCGGCCCCTGAAACACACTGTGGAAGAAGACAGCTGTCAAGAGTTGTTTTCTAGCCTCCACATAAGTACAAACAATTTTAAATATCATAATAAAATCCATGATTTTGTACAATAAATGTCTTAGTTAGGGTTTAACTGCTGTGAACAGACACCATGACCAAAGCAAGTCTTATAAAGGACAACATTTAATTGGGGCTGGCTTACAGGTTCAGAGGTTCAGCCCATTATTATCATGGCACGAAGCATGGCAGCACCCAGGCAGGCATGGTGCAGGAGGAGTTCTACATTTTCTTCCGAAGGAAGCCAGGAACAGACTGGGCATCCTCAAGCAGCTAGGAGGAGGGTCTCCCAAGCCCACCCCCGAGATGACACACTTCCTCCAGCAAGGCCACACCTTCTAATAATGCCACTCCCTGGGCTGAGCATATACAAACCATCACAGTAAACACATGATTGAGGTAAATAGGAAGGAAGAGGAAAAGGGAGGAAGAGAGAAGAGAGAGAAATATATAGAGAGAGACAGAAAAGACAGAAACAGACAGAGAAAGAGAGAGACCCTAGGAAGACACTGCTATTCTCCCTTTAGATAATCACACGAGAGCTTAAAGGGATACAGACGGTAGGGGGCAGCCTTTACCCATCCAGTCCTGCCTGATAAAAGTACATGAACAGCAAACACGAATGACACTTAAGCACCCGTCCCCTCCTGTCAATCTGTCCTTGACAGCTACAGAATGTCACATCACTGACTTCAAAGGCTTTGCATCATGTGTTCAGAATAGATTCTAAAGGCTGGGGAGACCCTGTGTGGCCTGTTCCTGTCTATTTAATTCCATATTCTACATAAAACGATGCATGGTGGTTACAGGTCACTTAGTCACCACTCATTGAGCTTGTCACCACTTCTGAATCTACCCTGTCTACTTCCTGTTCCATCTCTCTGTGTTAAGAAATCATTCTTTCTGCATAATCTAAGAGAACTGTCCACTCAGCGAGCCTCCCTGACAATCTTATTCAAATGATTAGCCATTTAACTTACTATTAGAATGTTGTGTATTTTTGTGCTTCTCACAGTCTGTAATTGATTTATTTGCTTGATCTTTTAGCCCTCTCTCTCCTAGCAGTACCTAATTCTCTGTGAGGAATCTATCTGTGTTCTTTGGCATTGTGTCTTCAGTCCCTATCTCAGCAACTGGTGTTTATTAAGTATTCATCAACTATTTATTAAATTTCTGAAGGAATAGGTTCAAAAAAAATGAGCACTAGCTACTACAACAAGGCTACCACAAAAAGAGAGGAGACATAAGTCCTCTAGTTGCTAAATTCTACCTGTATTTATCTGTTGATGTTTTAATCCCATGCCCCTAACTGTGCTTGAAGATAGGAACTTTAATAGTTAAGATTAAAAGAAGTTAGATTGGTAAGATACAGTACAATTGACTTCAAGCGGAGGAGGGACCACTGCGTACCTGCAGCAGTGGTATAGGGATGAGTGAGTCCAAGAAGGACAATGTAGGTTCCCAGTGACACGAGAGGAGCTGAAAAGCCAGGGAAGAGCCTCAGAAGAGAACAATAGCTCTGGCACCTCCACCTTCCAAAACTGTGAAGAAATACATTCCTGTTATATAAGCCACCCAGGGTGCTAAAATATATTGCTATGGCAGACCAAACAAACTAATACAGTTCCTGATAAATTAAACATTACTAATGAAAATAACTTCACATTCGAAAGGAAAGTGGTTAGGCAAGGAGGGTGACTCAAAATAGCCAGAGTGTTAAAAACAGCCCTGTTGAAATAGGAAACATTGAGAAAGTAAATACTAAGGCCTTAGTATTTAAAGATGGGGATGCTAACATAATCTGTGGCACTCTGTACAAACATAAAATAAAAATACATGTTTTGTTCTAGAGAGAGACTGCTAACGTGCCAGTAATCATCCAAAGATGCCCTTTATCTTCCTTTCTCCATGGCCTCTCAATCACTCATGGTATTTATACATGTTATTTGATGCTGATACTCAAAAGGTTAAAATTGAAGACTAGCAACCTAAATTTTACCATTCATCATTATACTGCGCAGGGCTAGTTAGAAGAGATATGAACACTACCCCCTCCCACACACACACATACATGCACATACACACACACAAACACATGTACATTGTGTAGTCCCTGACATTCTATTCATCATAGAAATGTATGAAACAAGCCGGGCAGTGGTGGCGCATGCCTTTAACCACAGCACTTGGGAGGAAGAGGCAGGTGGATTTCTGAGTTTGAGGGCAGCTGAGAGAGAGAGAGAGAGAGAGAGAGAGAGAGAGAGAGAGAGAGAGAGAGAGAGAAAACAATCAAACAGTAAATTAAGAAATAAAGGAGTGGGGGGGCTGGTGAGATGGCTCAGCGGGTAAGAGCACCGGACTGCTCTTCCGAAGGTGATAAGTTCAAATCCTGGCATCCACATGGTGGCTCACAACCATCCGTAAGGAGATCTGGCACCCTCTTCTGGAGTGTCTGAAGACAGCTACAGTGTACTTACATATAATAAATAAAATAAATTTATTAAAAAAAAAGAAATAAAGGAGTGGGGAGGTAGACGGGGAGGAGAGGGAGAGGGAGAAGAAGAGGGAGAAGGAGAGAGGGAGAAATTTCAAGATGAGTACAGCGGAGCATGTCTGGAGCCCCCTTGTTATTGCTCCATGTGTGCTGGTATAAATCACGTGCCCTTGGAACCACATCTGGAAGAAAGCAAAAGCACCCTCCACAGAGCCACATGGGCCAATCCCAGAATGACCACAGGCAAGTCCCTTCAACAATCAGTAGATATGTCTAATCATTTCTAACGCCTTCCTCTAAGGAGGCACCAATGTGAATGTAGTTCTGTGTGCGGCCCCGAAACGTGGTAGCAGGACCTTACACCCGTGCGCTACTAATTTTCACAACAGTGTGTGTAGAATCAAAGTCCGTGCGCTTCTGTGAGTGTCTAAGAGCCAATAAAGACACAAAAAACCTTCAAAGCCAGTTTCCAAGTTTGCAAAGACCAACTCGCAAAGATTTTTGGAAATTGCTCCTGATTCCACCAGCATCCATGATGCCTACCAGGTCATTCTGCAGAGAAGAGGCCAGTCAGGCACTTCTCAGAGGCCATTGGGAAAGAAGCTAGAGGCAATAGAGGGACCCTTGGGCCAGCTACAGGAAGCTGCCATTCAAATCAACTCTGGTAGAAAGTGTGTAGCCTTAACTCGTATTGGAAATCCTGAGCCACCTGGCCCTTTTCTGAAACTAGGGAACTGGGTGTGATGATTGCCAAAGGCTTACACTGTTCTAAAAATAACCAACCCAAACCAAATCTCACTGGGGTGGCAGAGATGGAGCCTGAGAGTCATGTGAGATAGTCCAGCAATAAATAATGAACAGAGGCCACTCTGAGAGCCCTCCGGGGACACATTAGTGTCAGACACAGGTTTTAAACACCCTCTGCTCCTATGGGCCGGCTTCTCTCAAGGTAAGAGGATTTGGGGAGAAGGGAGGACAGGAACTCTAAGCAGCAATGTGTTACTTCCCACCCTGTGGGTCTGAGTGGTGTCTTTCCATGTGTTACTGTCTAGTCCAAGTTGCACAGTCCTGAATGATTTGAGGCCTCTCTGAGGTGTTGACCACTATTACTCTTTTTGACTCGTTCTCCTGGCTTCTAACCATCCCAAGCCTCTGAAACATTTATGGAGACAAAGCAGGCTGCAGTGATAGAGTCTAGAAGACAGCAAGTCATTGGGAGCACACAACACTGAGCTCTGGCTAAGATGCTGACAACCTGGATGACTTCCGGTCCCTTCTTCCTAAAGTTCCTAAAGCTATATTATCTCCATATAAGAAGAATATGTTGTCGTGCAAATGTCCTGGGAGGTTTCCCAGCCTCTCCTAGCAGCTTTATAAATGTGAGGTCTTGTTCTTGAAGTGGGGGAAGTTGTTATTTCCCCTGTGAGGGACATCTTTGGCTCCCATGCCTGGCTCAGTCTTTTCTTCCCCAGTCTGTTTTGCATGACCCCCACGCATGGGTCTTTTTTTCTCACGTAACAACAGCCTTTTTTTCATGTGAGGACCCACTTCAACTCTACTGTGAAGTCTTACTGTGGTCCCTGGATGGCCACAGAACCTTTATGAATCCTTTGAAACAAGCCTTCCTTGAACCTCTCTAATGCTTTGCCTAGAGTCCCATCTGTTTTGCGCTGGGTTCTTCAGACACTCACAAATTCCCATGTTTACTTCTCCACAAAGCTGACTGATAGACTAGCTCCTTTTCCCTTTCTCTCCTTCATCCCTAGTCCAAGGAACGGGAGATAACTGGCATAAGACCTAGGCATCTCGGGTAAGTATTTCAGATTGCTTATACATTGGCACCACCTCCTCTTGGTCTGCTGTTTGGAGACTTACTCATCCATAATTGAGTAGCAAAAGTATCTGTTAGGGACCAGACCAGACATATGCAAAGTGAAACAAAACATGCACCTAATCTGGCCCAGCTGGGGGGGGGGGGTTCCTCTGCCTTAAGTTGTCATACTACATAACACATGACAACCAAGCAAGGGCTTTTATCCCCCAGAGGCTGGCAGATGGCTGCGCGATCAATACATGTTTCAGAAATGATTGATCTATAGAGTAATTTTCTCCTCTTCAAAATAACCCAGCGAAGTAGGCAAAACAGAGCTTATCATTTTTACATTACAGGAAAGGAAACCGGGGCCCAGAGAAGACGGTTTCCTGGTTCGGAAGGCCAGTGACTGTTGTTACTCAGAGCGGAACCCAGGTGGGTCAAACACCAACGCAAGTACACTTCAAGGGGGGAAGCAAACAGCCCCATCAGAAAAGAAAGAGAGCTTCTTGAGGGGACCTGAGGTTGGAGCTTGTGTTTAAGCACCTTCACGGTCTCTAGGATCCCGCCCTGGCTTTCCATGATCACCCAGGACACCGTGAGAGCTGCCAGTGGAGAAGGGTAGGTAGACGTTTAGGCTGCTGACCAGTAGGGAATTGAGCAAAGGGAACAAGAGAAAGGCTTTCCGGTGCCAGGACTCTAGGGAAATGTTTGTTGACTTTGCTTCGAATTAACTACATCCAACTAGGCTTTGAAGCTAACTTTTGGATAGAAAGGTTCCATGGGGGTGGGTTGGGAAGTTCATGACCTTGTCACTGTGTATTTCCAAACAACAGAAAATCCACAACAGCTCTAGGAAGATGCCAGAATTACACGGCAAGCCAGGAGGAAATGAGGGAGAAAACGGGACTACAAGGCAAACGAGGAAAGAGCAACATGAATTACAGAGACAAAATCAGAGAGGCTGTGAGGTCAGGCAGCAGCAGCAGTGGTGGGTGACATCGGGGCCAGGCCTTGAGAGTGGTGAGGGCACCTTCACAACATCCCACAGAGCCCACCAGTCAGTGCTCAAAGGAACCAGCTTCCTGATCCACTCTCAACCATGTCTTTGAAAACATGATTCTGAGCTTCTGTGGCCTTGCTCATTAAGCAACAGGTGCTCCCCACCTGCCTGTCAGTGCTCCCCAGCAGAGTCCTCAGGCGCTAGAGGGTATATGTGTCTGTAATAACACAAACGTTTTATGGTGGTCGCTATGCTCCATAAAGGACATGCACATAGCATTCCCAGCTATACCCCTGGCATGAAGCAGATTTTAGCACTGACAAAACGCCAATTAAATACCCATTGAAAAAAAATCAAGGGAGAGTAGGTCAACATCTCAAAATTATCCTTCTCCCTCACGAAGCCAAGAAGAGGAAAATGATCACATGTGGGGATTTGAGCAAAGAGATTATTTTGAGAGAGGAAAAAAAAGAAAGAAACCCAGAGAAACAAACAGCTTTTCATCTAAGGGTCATCAAGACATAGATTGTCCCCTTGATAATTGTGCAGTTATAATTGTCGCTGCTGAGCAGAGAGCCTTTTGGAAAAAGAAATTACAAAGATTTCCTTCCTTAAAAATAAACAAAACCAAAAGCTACTAAATGTCTATATGCCTCAGAAAACACTCAGAGTGTTTTCTGCTCTAATGCTCAAAGGCATGTGTGAAAGGGACAGAGGAGTGAGTGCCCTGACAGGGCAGCTTGGTCCAGGAGGAGCTCTTTGTCAGCTCAAACTAACCGTTGAAATGCAAAAGGGCAGATCACTGTTATCAGTGTCTCCGAGAATGCCCAAGTCCGGTTTCTTTTGTTTATTTGTTTGTTTGTGAAGTCTCCTGCTTAAACATCCCTGGCCTGTTTACCCTTCTGTAGACACTGATGAGCATAAAGAGCAACTGTATCGGACCCAAAGGTGCAAGGGGTCAACTGTTGCACCAGGAATCCTGACTTCAACAGTAGCCATTACCTTGGAGTCAACACCAAACTGCACTCCAAGGTCTCCAAACAATGTTATTTACCCACAAAGACTGATCAATATATCGATCAGTACATGACTAGGCAGCTACATGAAGAGCAATTATTGGTACTCCCTTTAACTGTGGAGTTCAAAGAGCCTTATACAATATATGTCGGCAGGTCTATGTTTCTACCACCAGATGGCAATGATTGTTTTATGGTTTAAAATGTGCAATGAATGTCACATGAAGAGTTTTATAGTTTATGAGACTGATGTACTGCCTATTGTCTGTTGTTATCCCTAGGATATCATACATATATGTGTGTGTGTATACATACATATGTGTATATGTATATATGAGTATATATGTATAAATGAGTATATATGTATATATGAGTATATATGTATATATGTGTGTGTATATATATTCATATATATGTGTGTGTGTGTGTATATATATATATATATATATATATATATATATATATATATATGGATTTTATAGATACTTAACTTAGATGTTCTATAGATGCAAGTGAAGCACCTCCTCACACATTGTTTTTCCTATCTCTCCTCATTTCTTACCCTTGTCAGGTGTGCATACAACTAAATTCATTAGAAGGGCATGGTCTCCCTTAATGTGAGTAAAGTTACATTTAGAAGAGTTGGATTCCACAGTGGAGAATGAATGATGTCAGCTATTCAGACCGATCATGGCAGATAGCCCTTTAGCTCAACCACAGCATTGTAAGTTTGCTTCTATACTAAAGGTACATAGATGATGATTTGGACTCGCTGGGGAGAAGTACCAGAATGTCTTAGTTACAGAAGGCATTGGGGGAGGGTCTTTTAAGAATAATTTGTGAGCCCAGTGAATACTGAAGGCTAAGACAGAATTCATAATGGAAAACAGCAACAAGAGCAGAGTATCCACACTTTCATCAACCATTTACTGAATGAGTTTAGGAATGAGTGTGTTGCTGACCACCTGAGATAAAGTAATAGGCAGGACACTGCCTGGAAGAACTATCTATGGTGGAAGAGACATATAATAAAAAAGTGCATTTAAAATTCTAGTTTGTCACCAACAGATTGGGAAAGGATCTTTACCAATTCTAAATTAGATAGCGGACTAATATCCAATATAGATAAAGAGCTCAAGAAGGTGGACTCCAGAAAATCAAATAACCCCATTAAAAAATGGGGCACAGAGCTAAACAAAGAATTCTCAACTGAGGAATACTGACTGGCTGAGAAGCACCTTAAAAAATGTTCAACATCCTTAATCATCAGGGAAATGCAAATCAAAACAACCCTGAGATTCCACCTCACACCAGTCAGAATGGCTAAGATCAAAAATTCAAGTGACAGAAGATGCTGGCAAGGATGTGGAGAAAGAGGAACACTTCTCCATTGTTGGTGGGATTGCAAGCTTGTACAACCACTCTGGAAATCAGTCTGGCGGTTCCTCAGAAATTTGGACATAGTACTACTGGAGGATCCTGCAATACCTCTCCTGGGCATATATCCAGAAGATGCTCCAACATGTAATAAGGACACATGCTCCACTATGTTCATAGCAGCCCTATTTATAATAGCCAGAAGCTGGAAAGAACCCAGATGTCCCTCAACAGAGGAATGGATACAGAAAATGTGGTACATTTACACAATGGAGTACTACTCAGCTATTAGAAACAATGAATATAAGAAATTCCTAGGCAAATGGATGGATCTGGAGGGAGTCATCCTGAGTGAGGTAACCCAATCACAAAAGAAGTCACTTAATATGCACTCACTGATAAGTGGAACAGAATACCCAAGATACAATTTTCAAAACACATGAAACTCAGGAAGAATGAAGACCAAAGTGTGGACACTTCGCCCCTTCTTAGAATTAGGAACAAACACCTATGGAAGGAGTTTCAGAGATCAATTGTGGAGCTGAGACAAAAGGATGGACCAACCAGAGACTGCTGCAGCCGGGGATCCATCCTATAATCAGCCACCAAACGCAGACACTATTGCATATGCCAGCAAGATTTTGCTGAAAGGGCCCTGATATAGCTGTCTCGTGTTAGGCTATGCCAGTGCCTGGCAAACACAGAAGTGGACGCTCACAGTCAGCTATTGGATGGAACACAGGTTTCCCAATGGAGGAGATAGAGAAAGTACCCAAGGAGCTAAAGGGGTCTCCAACCCTTTAGGTGGAAGAACAATATGAACTAACCAGTACCCCCAGAGCTCATGTCTCTAGCTGCATATGTAGCAGAAGATGGCCTAGTCAGCCATCATTGGGAAGAGAGGCCCCTTGGTCTTGCAAACTTTATATGCCCCAGTACATGGGAATGCCAGAGCCAAGAAGTGGGAGTGGGCAGGTAGGGGAGCAGGGCAGGGGGTGGGGGAGGGTATAGGGGACTTTTGGGATAGCATTTGAAATGTAAATGAAGAAAATATCTAATAAAAAAATTGAAAAAAATTTCCAGTTAGTGATAAGTAGGAAGAAAAGCTATCTATCTGCTGAGCTATCTGATGCCATGTTGCTAAAGAGAGACTGCACTTGTGTTTCTTGGGGGTAATCTAGGTGGCCCTCTCTGAGGAGGCAGCATTACAACTGAAGGGTGAGAAGAGACTAGTCATGCAAAATAGACTGGGGAAGAAAGGACAGAGCCAAAGATGCCCCTCACAGGGGAAGTAACTACTTCCTCCACTTAAAGAACAAGACCTCACATTTATAAAGCTGCTGGGAGAGGCTGGGAAACCCCCCTCCCCAAGACATTTGAACGATAACACATTCCTCTCATATGGAGACAATGTAATGGAGAAAACAAAGCGGAAAGGAAAGCCATCAAACAACTGGGCTTTGACAAGGCCTCTGCTGCCTCAGAAGCCACAGCCAGTCTGCTTAACCCTCCACTCTCTGGAGCCTCGGTCTGTTCAGGGCAGCCCTTGAGCTCTGTCTCCTTTGAGCTGTTCACAGACAAATTTCCAGAAAACAGCAGGAAGCACTTGTGTTCTGGGTGACAGAGAGAGCAGCTATGAGCATGAAGGCCTCTTCTAGACGCCATGGTTGTGCCCTCACGTGCCTTAAACACAGTGTCAGTGAGTTTGGTTGCAGGGAGAAAAAACTTGATGGTGAGACTTTCACCCTGAAGTATACAGTTCCCGGCATCCTGTCAGTAGCAGATGTTGGCCCAAACACAAACCGTTATGGCCGATACTGAGTGGCGTGGCGGCCAGCATGGTCATAGCGAGTGAGACAGGACAGAAACATGATGAAGGCCATGGAACACTTTGATTCCAGGAATGATAAAAGCAGCATGGTCACCATCATCCTCTGAGGACAATGACAGTGCTTGTCACAGCCCCCAGACCTGTTCTCCTTTAGCTCAAACAATCCCCCTCTTCCCCATCATCTTAGATATCCTGTGATCTACATGCTCCCACTGTTGTTGGGTTCCATGTTCTCGTTATGTCATTTCAGAGTCAAGTTTATCATCGTGAATAAAAAGGAAATGATAGAAAGAAAATGCTGACACTCGAGGCCAAAGAGACAGCAACATCCATTAAAGAAAGAGGATCCCAGTCCTTACCAATTGTTACGATTTTTCCCTTCGTAGCCCAGGCTAGCTCTACTCCCTGTGTAGCTGAGGATAACCTTGAACTTTTTATTCTCTTGTCTCCAACCTCCAAAATGCTGAGATTACAAACATGAACCTGCCACTAGTTCACACAGTGCTGAGATCCAACCCACAATTTCCTGGATTGCAGGCAAGCATGTTACCTACTGGGCTACGTTGGTAGCCTACCCTACTTTCAAACTCTACCTTAAGCTCAGTGTTTTCCAAGCAATCAACATGCCCTCGCTGTCTCAGCGTCTCTGCCACATCCTCAACCTGTCAGGGCTTGAGGATGTGGTATCATAGTTTTATCAACATATATTCAATGTTTTTACTAAATATATTTCAATGGAAACAATAGTATAGCATCTGGAGGAGACACTGGATTAAAAGCAGGTAACCAGAAAACAGTTAGCCATTGAGTAACACATTGCAAAGTGCCTTACATGTCTCCAAACGTTTTCTTGAGTGGCTTGCATCTTATACTTGAAGATCCAGAATGGGAGACAGTGAAAGCTGAGTTGAAAGATTTGAAGTTTCATGACTGAGACTATGTTTAAGAAATCTGAGTTGAAAACACTTCCATTTTATTTAAAAAAAAAAAAAAGGAAGAAGGAAAGAAGGAAAAAAGAAAGAAAGAAAGAAAGAAAGAAAGAAAGAAAGAAAGAAAGAAAGAAAGAAAGAAAAAGAAAGAGGGGACAGGGAGGAAGGGAGGGATGGAGGAGGGAGGGAAGGAGAGAGAGAAAGAAAGAAAGAAAGAAAGAAAGAAAGAAAGAAAGAAAGAAAGAAAGAAAGAGAAAAGAAAAGAAAAGAAAAGAAAAGAAAAGAAAAGAAAAGAAAGAAAATCAATAAAGCAAAAACTACCAATGATCCTAACAGTTAAGAAGAAGTAGGGAGGGAGGGTTGGGGGTATATTCCTAGACAAAAGCTTATGCCCCAAGGGGCTTTCTGTTGGAAAGTTATTTGAAGCCAACCTCAACAACTATGGAGAAGAGCAAACCACTGTGCAGGAACTTGGAGGAGGTTAGGAGCAACACCCTCCCGCTATGTGGAATTTCCAAGTTTGGTTCTGTTTCCTTCTGACTGAGGAGGACTGCTTAGCTCCTTGGCAGCTGGCTAATAAAGAGATTTGGATGAATCTCCTGAAAATGAGGAACTAGCTCATAACTCCTGACAGGGGAAGCCGAGTCTAATAAAAACCCTTTATTCTTTTTATGAATTCATATCTGGTAGCTTAGACAGAGAGGTAACCTAAGCATGTGCCTTCTGAGGTGCTCCAACCCTTCCTTTTGCCATTCTATAAATATTCACGAAGCACCTGTGAAACATCAGATACTGGGGCTGGAGAGATGGCTCAGCGGTTAAGAGAACTGGCTGTTCTTCCAAAGGTCCTGAGTTCAATTCCCAGTAACCACGTGGTGGCTCACAACCATCTGTAATGGGATCCAGTGCCCACTTCTGATGTGTATCTGAAGACAATGACAGTGTACTCATATACATAAAATAAAAATAAACAAACAAACAAACCTTTAAACACACACACACACACACACACATACATCAGATACTGCATAGAGCTCAAAACTAAGAAACTGAGTTATGACTCTAGATATCTAACAGGCTCCAAGAAGGAAAGATAATGATGAAACAGCCCAGGGTAAGAGAAGAGAGAGCCTCCAGCCCCCACCTGAGAGGCAACCCACAATCTCCCTGTGCTTCATAGCAGCACTGTAGGGATTTGCAGACTATGTGGCAGGTCTTTAGAGATTTAAATGAATGAGCAGACACTGCACACTAGCTATTATATTTACAAGGCCATTGGGACATAAGGCAAATATATCTCAGTTTCTAAAAGCTGGAGAAATAGTTTTAAATACTGTGAAACTAAGTGGAATAAAGAGGTATAAGAAAGGATAGAGTCTGAAGGCTCCAATGGGTACCCTTACATGTCAGAGAGTTTAAGATTTTCAGGGGCTAATATTGGGTGATACAATGTGTTTATAAAATTGTACCACAGAGAATGTGCTGGTTGCATTTTGTCAACATGACACAAACCTGGACATATCTGGGAAGGGTGAATGTTCACTGATTCCTGCCACCTAATTGATTTACTCCATAGCACAAGATTATGAGACCTTTTCTTGATTAATGATTGATGGAAGATGGCCCAGGTCTTTGTAGGCAGAGCCATTCTTAGGTAGGTGGTCCCAAATTATATAAAATGGCAGTTTTGTTTGAAATGTAAATGAAGAAAATATCTAATAAAATTATTAATAAAATAAAAAAGATGAATTACCCCTTTAAGTACTTGAAAATGGCTTGTGACTGAATAAAGCTTTCCTGTAAAACCACTTAGGCTGGTAAAGAATGAGAATAGAGGATATGATTTTTCAGTTTCTTCCAAAATATTGTTTTATATTTTAATATTTCTCTTGCATCTTTGTTAATAATTAATCTTTTCTTCATAACCAACAGTTTCATTCATGGTATCAAATGTATTGACACTGGATGAGCCCTAGTTTCCTATAATTAGCCATTTAAGGTTTGGTTTTTTTTTTTTTTTTGGTTTTTGTTTTTTATCAAAAACCTTTTATTTTATGTAGTAGTAAATATTTAGAATGAAATTTTTCCTTTATTAAAAAAAAAAGGCATATAGTGTGGACCAATAAGCACTACTCCTCCATGGCTCATGGCCTCTTCATCAATTCCTGCCTCCAGGTTCCTGCCTCGAGAACCCGCCTTAACTTCTCCTAGTGATAGAGTGTGACCTGAAAGTTGTGAGGTGAAATAGGCAGTTCCCTCCCCAGGTTGCGTTTGGTCATGGTGTTTTATCACAGCACTAGAAAGCTCACTAAGACAGAGTCAAGCTATGAGTATTGTCAGAGCAAGACAAAGCACAAAAGAAACACAAAAGCAGAGGGATGACTTCTCCCTACAGAGGGAGCAGGTGTGCCTCCAAACTTCTCTAAGAATTAATAAAAACATTATAATTTGAAATTTAAAAAAACAAACAGAAGGAAAGGCAAGTAACTATTAAATGAACATGTACTAGTTAAAAACAAAACCAAAGCTATTTCTGGCCACATTTCAAGAAAGCCGATGACCACAGTGAGACTTTTCTCAGTGGCCTCAGTGGCCACGTTGGCCACAGTAGGTTAAGCCAGAGAACCCACCAATGAAGCCAGCACTGGGCATGAGCAGTTTCCAGGAAGCATTTCTGAGACGTGCATGTCTAGCCCTCACCCCAAGACTTCATAACAAGAGTTTCTTAGATTGAGAAATGGATAGTCAAATTTCAAAACATCTCTTCAGTTAATTCTTTGCTCAAGTCCTGTATCACCAGCTTGTAAAACACTGATAAATGCAATAAATACCGTTCTTTTGCCTTTCCAGGTCAATCTGAGAGTTTGTGGCACAGGGTCTCACTCAGGGCCCCTAGGCACTCAGCAAGGTTAAGCCTCACCAAGGATGGGTATTTCCCCCTATTTTCTCTGCAGCAGGCATGCTTTTGTCATTTACACAAAGGTGCTCTGTGTAGGAAGGCATGTAGGGCTCAGAGATTCATTTCTAAGAGATCCGTTTCCCAGCCATCTTTCCCTAAACACTGATGAGAATGTCCATAACCTTTATGCCCACACAGGCTGTAGCGAAAGTGCCAACAAAGTTACATCAAATCTGTTTGGAGCAGAGGATGGGCTTTATATTCAACGGAGTTATAAAAATCAAGGAAGTTCACCTATTTTTTTTTTTTGAAACTTAAAACTCAAAAGTCCTATCAGAAGCTCTCCATGAGAATGCCTTGGCTTTCATCTTCTTTCAGAAATATTGTTTGCACATCAAAGAAACCCAGCAAGCAGCCCCTATGATGGCTATTGTTGCCATGGGACAGATTTAACATGGTTTCAAACCTGCTTCTTCTGCTACCTATGACCTTCCCCACGTTCCTCCTGGGGGCATCTGCTTATGGAGACACTAGTCTACTAGCATGAGCAACAAATCATGATTCAAACTGGGTTCTGTCAGGAAGAAAACACCCAAAGAATGCAATGTTCTTTGGATGCTTGACATATATTTCAAAACTAAGAAGTCCTTCAAGGTGTGTTTATACTCTCCATTCCTCCTCTTTTGAATTATTGGTTACGTTTTCTTCATTCCAGATTCCAGTAAAAAGAGATTTGCGCCTGCCTTCTATGCCTATGAAATGAGAGAAGGTGGTATTTAGGGTTCCCCAATATTACTAAAGTTAATGGCTCAATAAAACTTCAGTAGAAGTCATTAAAATGAGAGATATTTGCACTTTGTGAACTATACATTTGGTCCAAAATAAAATGAGGGGAAAGTGTTGGACTCTGCAAGAGGAAGTAATCATAGCTGACTTGGTTTTGTAGTCACCAAGGTGTACAGATGGTCCATGCAGCTGGATTCTGCTCCTGTGGACTGGGAAATGGGAAATAATGACCCCTTTCAACTGTGAAACTTTGTGTTGAATGTGGTTGTTGCTTAAGAAACATTTTGTTTATAGCCAGTGCCTTGTTTGGTTCTCACACTGCTCTTGACAGATAAGCAAAGAATAAGTCTTAAAATCCCTTTGCAGAGAAATTGGAACCCCCAGATTCAGTGATGCAGCTGTTTGCCACCAAACAATTTCAGCCCACGTGCTTTTAGAACATGTGGCAACACTATCTACACCTGCAAGGATGGGTCATACATACAGATCAGAGTATTGAACTCTAGGTATCACAAACTACCTCAGGGATAGACTTGTAGATTTGGTTGGAGCTGTAAGAGACTGATGTTGGCTGGTGGGATGATGCATACACATCCCCTATCACCTTTGCGTAGTGTCTTAGAACAAAGCAAACATAGTGGAGAATAGAACAATGAGGAAGAAGGCCTTGCTCCAGATGAAACCAGTTCCTCCAGTCCAGGGAGCAGATGGCTTCTCTTCTCATGATTAATTGACTTGAGCTGGTTTATTGGTACGTGCAACCAAAGAATGACTCAAGATGCTTGTGACATCTATGGCCCCCTAACTTCACTTTTTATGTGAGTGACAGCTCTCTGCTGTCCATTTGGCATCAGCTTTCTGTGTCCATGTGTGTTATCAACTGGAAACTCCCCTCCCTAATTCAGGGAGAGAAGCAAAAGGATGGAAATATAGCCAACTCCCGTTTTCACATCTAAAAATTCCTGGCCATCAATCAGGCAATGGATTGCATGCTCCTGGCTCCATGCACCCTCCCTTCCCCATCCAACCCACAGTGGCCAGAGTGTGGAGAAAGGAGAAGTGATGTGGGTGATAAGGAACAGGATATGGCCAGCCACAGAGGCAAGCTAGTGAAAAGCTGAAGACTCGGTGAACTGTTCTACTGTCTCCATACTTCCCTGTGAGTCCAAGAGATGGACAAATTCCTAGACAGAGAAAAATACCACTTTTCTTTTGAATTTTATGGTCACGAAATACTTTTCAGATTTGAGTCACTTCTTGGACTAACTCTCGGAATTTCCACATGTGGATTTACTGAGTTTGAAAACAAATGGCCTCCAGTGATACGAGTAAGTTGTGAGTTAATAGAGAAGAAAATAAATAAAAATACTCTTAAGGAAAAAGGAATAAGTGATGTATGCAAATCAAGAGAGAACCAAGCATTATCATGGAACTTCCTGGCATAAAATGTTTGCAGTGATGAGAATAGAAACCGTGATGGACTACTGAGGTTCAGGAAACACAGCCAAGTGGAACACCAAAAGTTCTCACTGGGGCAGATGTGGGGAGAACTACTTCTACCTAGAACTAACTCTTCCTCTGTGCTTTTAGTCCATTTCAAGTCTAACTGTTCTCTAGCTTTAATTATAGATGATAAATAATTATGCTACTTTTGTTTAATTCAACCACAAGATGATCAATTTATTCTACTTTTATTCTTACATATGTAAATAATATTATAATAATAATATAATATATATGATAATATATAGGTTAACGTTATGGACCATAAGAAAGTAAATTTTTCCTTTAAAGGGGTTATTCCATGTCTGAAGCTTGAAAGCTAAAAAATTTAGTAGTGTGTGTTTCTTGCCCTCTTCTTTAAGGTCTTCTTCTCTCTAGAATACTTTTCTTTAGAGAGAATAGTGCTCCTTGTTAAATTTTGACTGAGATGCTAAAAATCTGTTCATATCTAATACACACAACTCATTGAGTTTAAAGATAAGTGTATTATGCTATAAACGTCTATTACCTGCACAAGTTTCCTCCTAGATGCTATTTGTGTGTATGCAATAACCACACTTAACATATGCTCTATCCTTTTAGTAAATTTTAAGTGGACAATATTGTTCATCTGGGTACTATGCTATGCAGTGCATCTTTAAGACTCTTTTATTATATATGACAAGCATCATGCCCTTTGACCGCTATGCCCAGATTTCCTTCTCTTTGCAACCACTGACTACCACCCTTACTCTCTGCTTCTGAAGGTTCAACACTTTTAAACTTATCATACAAGTAGCATTATGTCACATTTGTCCTTCTTTGTCTGTAGGGTTTCACTTACCATATCCACTAGGTACAGTCATGTTGTCACCAAATTCCAGAGTGTTTTCCTTTAAAAAAGACTAACATTCTTTGCACATGCGTACCATGGAAGAACATGTACTGTTGGACATTTGGGTGCTTTGTTATCTTGGCTGTTGTGAGTAGTGTTGCAAAGACCATGGGAGTGCAGATGTCTTTTCAGGATGCCTATTCCAAATCGTTTGGATGTGTGCCCAGCAGTGTGATTCCCTAATCACGTGGCCATTCTATTTTAATTTTCTGAGGAACCTTTATATTTGTTTCTATAGAGACTATGACAGTTTACTTTCCCAACAATAACATACAAAGGTTCATTTTCTGTGTATCTGTTCAAGCACTCCCATTTTGAGAAACAAAACTATAATGACTATAGTACAAAGCATAAGGCAGCCTCTTACTGTGGTTCAGCATCTCTTCATAGACTCACCAACCATTTGCATGTCCATAGTTACTAAGGAAGTATCTGTCTGCTCTTCTGACCCTTTTAAAATCAGAATATTTGTTGGCTTTTTCCTATGGAACTAGAGACTATGTGTTTATCACATGCATGGTTATGATGATCGCCTCCCTTTTCTGTGGAATGCAAACCTTTCCCTGGTTGCTTTCTTCACTGTTCAGAAGCATTTTGATATCATTTTACTTACTTGTTTGTGTCACCTTTATTTTTTTTTTCTATTATATTCCAGAAACCGCTGCCACACCACTGCCACATCCAAAATCCAGAAGCTTCCCCTACATTTCACTTCTAGGAGTTCTATGTTTTCAGGCATCTAATTCCTTAAGGAATTGATTACTTAAAAACTGATTCTTATGCACAGTTGGGGTCCATGTGCCCAATTTATTTTCCCAACACCCTTTGGGGGTAAGACATTGCTTATTCCTGACATGCTTGTCAAAGACTACTTCATTGTATATGCTTGTATATCCTCTCTACCTTGTTCTCATGTCATCTATGCCTGTTTTTATTCTAGTACCATAATTGTATTGATTACTATACATTTGCAATATAAAGCCCCATAACAGCACAATTGAGGATGGCTCAAAATTGGTTTGGCCAAGGTCAAGGTCTTTTATGGATCTTGATATGCTTTAAATTAGATTTTCTCCATATATGTCAAGTCTTTGGGACTCTGACTAAGATGGCCTGAATAGTAGCATTGGCCACCTTGGTCCTTCCATTCTCAGAGCAAAGGACCTTTCTATTTATGTGTGTTGATTTTCTTTCATCAGCATCTTCACCTTTGTCATGTGCAATCCTTAATTAATGTTGACATTTCAAAGCCTTAATTTTTAAGAGAGATTTTTAAAAATATCCTCTTGAAGTATTTTATTATTAGGGCATATGGACTGATTTTTTTTGTTGTTGTTGTTTTTTCGAGACAGGGTTTCTCTGTATAGCCCTGGCTGTCCTGGAACTCACTTTGTAGACCAGGCTGGCCTCGAACTCAGAAATCCGCCTGCCTCTGCCTCCCGAGTGCTGGGATTAAAGGTGTGCGCCACCACGCCCGGCTTGGACTGATTTTTTAACACTGTGTAAATTTGTTTACTAACTCTTTGACTTATTGTCTACTCATGACATCAAAAAAATCTGAAGAATTAATTTCACGTCTTCCTTTCAGGCACAGGAATTGTGGTGGTTTGAATAGGAGTGATCTCCATGGATGCACGTGTTTGAATGCTTGACCCATAGGGAATGGTGCTACTAGGAGGTGTGGCCTCATTGAAGTAGGTATGGCCTTGTTTGAGGAAGAGTGTTACTGTGGGGTGGGCTTTGAGGTCCCCGAAGCTCAAGCCTGTCGCTCTCTCCCTGCTGCCTGCTGATCCAGATGTTAGAGATCTCAGCAAGTTCTCCAGTATTATATCTGCCTGCATTGTTGCCATGCTCCCCAACATGATGATAATGGACTAAGCCTCTGAAACTGCAAGCCAGTCCCAATTAAATGTTTTCCTTTATAAGAGTTCATGTGGCCATGGTAGTAGAAACTACTTCATAGCAGTAGAAACCCTAAGATAGATAGGTTTTCTTTTCTTGCCTAATGACTCTGGTTACAGATCCTAATACAGTACTGAATAGATGATGAGGATGAGAGCATTTGACTTGTTTCTGATCTTAGAGAAAAAAAAAATTGTTTTGCTCTCACTATTGAGTGATGTTAGCTATGGCCTTTACTATAGTAACATTAGTTCTTTTCTTTTTTTTTTTCCAGTATTGACATTTTTCTTATTAGATAGTTTCTTTATTTACATTTCAAATTTTATCCTCTCTCCTTATTTCCCCTCTGAAGCCTCCCCATTCCATCTCCCCCTGCCCCTCTTCCCTGTCCTGGCATTCCCCTACACTGGGGCCCTTCACAAGACCAGGGGCCTCTCCTCTCATTGATGTCCCACAAGGCCATCCTCTGCTACATATGTAGCTGGAGCCATGGGTCCCTCCATGTGTATTCTTTGGTGGGTGGTTTAATCCCTGGAAGCTCTGAAGAACTTGTCTCCAGGGAATGCTCTGACCCCCGGACTCAGAGGTGAGGTCAGTTCTTTCAGTGCCTAAATTGTATTCAGTGAATCCTGGAAAGCATCCGTGAGTATGTGAGAAGAATCTGTGTTCTGTGACCTGCTGTGGCTGCCTATCATTGCTTTTTAGTCTGCCTGCTCTATGGTGTTAGTCATGCCTTCTGCTTCCATACTCTCTTTCTCTCTGCTCTATCCGCTAATGCAGGCAGAATAATAGAGTCTCATACAACTCCTTTGTTAAGATTTTTTTCTTTCATATCTATATTGTCTATATATTTATGAGCTCCCACACTGGGCACATACATAGTTATTAAATTCCTCCTGAACTGATGCTTTCATTATTATGTAATGAAATTTCTTTTTCTCTTGTGACAGCTTTTCAAAGTCTTTGATGTTTGACATAAGAATGGCTTCATTCTCCCTTTTGCTTCCTATCTGCATGTAACATCTTTACTGTCCAACTCTCAGGCTATATATGTCCACAGACCAAAACCATTTATATTATTTACTTCCTTTAATAATCAATTAGCATGACATTTTTCGTTTTTGACTCTGTTGTAATAACACTTAAAGCAGGCATGATATAGACTCATTGTGTGAACAAGTATAAGAACCTGATGGCCACCCAGTGAGCTTTGAGGGAATAATTGCATTCTGCAGGCACTGATCAATCTGTGAATTTATACTACAATGACTTTCTCAAGAGGAGGTAGTGTACAAACTTTTCTTTGCATTTTTCCAAAAAATATTGTATGCACTATATCCTGGAGAAAAAAAAGACACAATTTGGGGTGATACTCCCTATCTTTATGCTAAAAAGGTTTCCTGGGGTTGTTGGGAAAGGGGCACAGCTGAGTTTGAAATCCATGTTCTCTACCTCCTACTCCGTCCTCACTGCATTTCCCAATGTTTACCCACACACTGTTCTGCTATGATTACTCGTCGTCACTGTGTTCCCTGACGTCTTTGAGCCTTTGCACACTCTGTCTTCTCTTCTTTCTGTCCATCCTTCATTCGAGTTAATAGAATGAACTCAAACGCTAGTTTTTCTCCACTCACTGACTCAAATTTCTGTTAAGAATCAACCCAACTGTCATCGGACACCTTTCCGCTTGCAGTAGGCTATGACTGACACAACTGACCAAAGTACAGGGAGCAAGGGACTGTGGGATACTCAGTGCCAAATGGGACTGTGTCACACTCATCCTCCCAAGGCTCAAGGGCCATTAGGGAACAGGATAGAATGAGTAGAAGAGGCAGTGGAGGTGATAAACACAAACAAGAAAACAGCACCTTCCAAACACACCAGAGCAGGGCAGGTGCACATATGAACTCACGGAGGCTGAAGAACATGCACAAGTCCTGAGCAAGTTCAAGTCAGACCAGATCCCAGCATGGAGTAGAGATGGGGACCATGAAGTGCCACCCAAAGCTGAGGAGCCACCAGCAATTAATGACTGCTGAGAGAAAGAGAATCCTTAAAAGTATAGCCCCTGTGGGCAGTGGTGGCACATGCCTTTAATCCCAGCTCTTGGGAGGCAGAGGCAGACATATGTTTGAGTTTGAAGCCAGCCTGGTTTACAGAGTGAGTTCTAGGACATTCAGGACTTCACAGAAAACCTCTGTCCCAAAAAACCAAAAACCAAACCAAAACAAGAAAAAAAATAAAAAGAATGTAGACCTTTGTGAGTCAATTGCATAGAAGGTCACACATCCAAGAATATCTGGGCAGCAAAAGCTAGCTATGGGTGTAAAAGTAAAAAGTAATTTAGAAATAAAGAGGACACAGTGTTGTTTGAGTAAAGAAAGAAGGTTGAATCTAGTAGGAGTTGAGGGAGAGAGAGAATATTATCAAAACATACAGTACAAAGTTCTGAAACAACTACCAAGGTTGGGAAAGGGGATTAACTGTTTGATGGACTGGTGTCTTTAATGATGGTGTCTTTCTAGCTTCATAGTTGACTATTCCCTCAGTATCTTTAGTAAGGTATGGAATGGATGAGAGTTGGGAGATGGTATAGCTCATTCCTTTGCTCAGCCACCCAACATGTCGCCCAGTCTCCAGTCAACAACCAAATGATTAATGACTCTTCAAACTCTCACACACAGATGAAAGTACAGAAAGGGAGTGTGAAACTTTCAAAGTCCTAAGGTCGATGTCTGGTCTCCTCTAAGTAGGGGTTGCCAATATTTTTCAGAGCCGAGTTAGGATGAGCCGCCACATTGGAGTGGGGAATGAGGTAGATTGTGGAGAGGTGAGTTCAAGCTTGTGGAAACTGGGTCAGGACTGATAAAAAAAATTGATAAGCTGTTTAATGACCTTTTGTTGCCAAATCTCTGAGCCCAGACTGCTCAATAGGGATTAACAATACTCTTGAGAAAGAACTAACTTGTAAAACAGAAAAACTGGGTTTCAGCCAGTGTACACCCCTCTATGTGGACTTGGACAAGGCCCAACTTCTTTCTTGACACCAACTTCTAGTAGTGAAACTAACAAAAAATAACAATAAAAAATCCACACATTTATTAGATCCTTGCTATGTCCTAGGCTCTATGGTACAAGGCATTATTATAAATGAAAATATCTACCTTCTAAGGGTTGAAAGTCACAGAGAGTCGGGAACCCTCCCTAAATGGCCTTTGTAAACATTTTTACTCAAGAAACTTTTGGTGAAGAAATTTTTGCATAACTTCTGTTATATACAAGTGTATAAAATAAGCATACAAGTCAAGTATGACTGATAATAAATTATATTATGTAGTTCAGAATAACTGTCTGATAAAAATAATTTCATCATTTATTAGAGATAAAAGCAATTTTCACACTGATAAGATGGATCTACTTTTTTTTTCACATAAAAAAATTGCTGTGTGTCACAGACCTTCAATGTTTTCAGAACAGATCTATATTGTGATTTTATAACAGCAAGGATGAAGATGCCACTTTTTATAACTATCTATCACAAACTGCACATTTAAGAGCACTTCAGAAATTATTAAAAATTCTTCTTAATCACACACCAAAATTTATGTAATTTTTTAACTGAAACTCAAGCTAACAATTCAAACATAATATGAACAGCATATCAATTGATGTGTACATGCTGAGAAATGACAATGAGAAAGAATGAACTCTTTGTTTTCCATAATTAAAACATCTTGTCTCTTTAAGGGCAGGAAGTATTCTATGTACCACAACAGCACTGTAGTTTACAATATTAATAGTCTCAAATCTGTGCTGAGACATTTCAGGCAAGGTTCATCTGCAATGGGTGGTCTAACAGTAAATGGTACAAAGTGCACATGTTGTGTGTACAGAACCAAGGCCACTGTGAAGTCAAACGACACAGCAGGGACCAGCACTCCACTATGGATTTATTACAAGCTCGATTGCCAATCCCTCTTTGGTCACTGTGTGCTCAGACATCTTTTACTCCTGCCAAACCTTTGTGATCCTCACCTGCTGTCACGTGATCACATGCAGCAATGTTTCTCAATCTCCCTAGTGCTCAGATCCTTTAATTCGGTTCCTCACATTGGGATGACCCCCAACCATACAAGTACTCCATTGCTACTTCATAACTAATTTTGCTAGTCCTATGAATCATAATGTAAATATCTGATATATAACCCCAAGGGGTTCATGACCCATATGTTGAGAGCCACTGACATACAGGGTCATAACTCAGCAGCTTAAGGAACTGGCCTTTAGGATTCTGGACCGTACTATCTAAATTCTAACTCAACTATAAAAGCTTTAAAGGAATTTCTGTCACAGTGTGTTAGCTCGTCATTATGTCAAATATAAAAGCAAATCAACTTAAAAATTAGGATTTTAGCTCATAGCTTCTATCCATGGTCTGTTGGTATCATTGTTTATAGGCCTGAGGCAAAGACATGGTGAGATATGATTGAACAAAGTCACTTACTTCATGGAAAGGCAGGATGTAGCCAGGTTCCAGTATTCCACCATTGAGCAATGACATCATAGGAAGGAACCAAGTTTCTAAGGCATGGGTCTTTGGGGGACATTTGCAATCCAAATGATAGCACATAATAAGCCTTGTACATCCAAGAACTTATTATATACAGTAATGCTGTATTTTAAGGTATACCTATAAACCTAGATCTCTTTCAACTAAAGAGAATTCTCATCTAGGAGGCCATATACACACATGAAAAACACTTGGGATTCTCAGTGGTCTAGGATGGAAAACTATTACTTAAAAAAGAAAAACAGCTTCAACATGCAAACGTCTTACCAGCTGGATTCTGTACTTCATCAGTTTCTTGGGTTTAATTATTATTAATCAGGTCATCAAGTTAGCAAGGTGGTTTCATAATTTATCTTGTTCACTCAACACAGCTCCCTGATTTATATGGGGATACAGAGAACACGTGCCAATTAGTGATGATGTTGATGTCTACATTCCAGACACCCTTCCTTGCCACTTTCCAACCTCTGAAGTTGGGTTGGCCATGGGCAGGAGTAAGTTTATGCAAATCACTAAGTGATAAGGACCCCGGCATGATTTGCCCCACTGCTTCAACACATTTTAAATATTCGTAGTTAAAGAATCAATGAGTCTATCTCTTCTCTTCTGACCGCACCACTTCCAGGCCCTAGTTTTTTAAACATCTCCATTTGAAAATTCTCCATCTTCCATAGACAGCCATGATACCCAGAGAGCTGGTTAACCATCACTTCCCAGGTGTCTGTGTAGATGCTTTGGGAGATATTGTCATTTGGATCAGAGCATGGCATAAAGTAGATTACTCTCTCCAGGTCAGTACAGACCCACAAGGAGGACCTTAGTAAGACAAAGAGTTGGAGAGAGCTTGAGTTCATATTGCCTGATGGATGATGCACTGAGCTCTCAGCCTCCTCTTTCACCTCATGGTAGTCAAGAAGGAAAAAAGATGCTCCCGACTCTCAAGACTTCAGATCAAAATTAGAACCCATTGACTCACTGGTCTTTCAGCACCACCATCTTACCTGTGTAGGATGTTGACAGCAAATTATAGGACTTCCCTCCAACCACAATTAAGACAATGTGTTCTAAGTACTGAACATCTGTCTCTTCACCTATCTGTCTGACTCTTGGTTCTAGAGAAGTTCATCTGACTGTGACATGGTTTTCCCTACGGACCACATGGAAGTGAAAAGTGCGGGCTTTGGCCACACTGCTCAGCCCTTTGCAGATTTTTCTTTGCTGCCCCTCCCCCCTGACCCCCTCCCCATTCCCATCATTGGCTTGTTTCCATCTCTTCTCTGGATTCCATTTTCTATAAACCAGACAGGTGAACGAGGCCCATTTGAGTCCTGTGGAAGCTTTGGTGAAAACTTGAGATCTTGTGATATGTCAAATGTCCACATGATTTGTGCTCCTCACAGAAAAAAACAAAACAAAACAAAAAACCAAAACCACTTGCTGCCAGGGACTGCAAAGGGCAAATGTTCCTTAACATTTCGCCCATTGTGTGTTTTCCTTCCTTCCATTTGGTTTGTGTTTCTTGGAGATGGAGAAGATAGGACAGAGAAGGTGGGGTGGGTGCCTGCTTCATTGTTGACCTTGCCCTTGCACTCAGAGTGGGGCCTGGGTGGGGGAAGGGAGTTCAAGTGGTTAGGGACACCAAAAGCCCCAAGCTACCCCACCCTTTCCCACCTTGGCATCCAGCTCCATTTCCAAATTACAGGGTGGTTTCCAGATTAAGGCTCCGATTGACTGGCACTCAGCCAGGGTCCCACACTGCCTTCCTTCTGACACTCTCTCAAGGGTTCCTCATGCACCCAAGTGCATTTGTGACCTCTACTCCCCCCCAAAAGATCTCACGTACAAGGAAGAAAAGCCTTTCTGTGCTATTTCTAAAAATAGGAGCAAATGTTTGACACCACTTGTATGCATATAGACATTGGCCAGTTCATGAAATAATAACATCAAACAAACAAACAATCACAGGGCTGGAGGCATACACCTTTAGTCTCAGGACTTGGAAGCCAAGGTTCCTGGCCAGGTTAGTAAGGACCACATACTGAGACTACATCTCTAGCCATTAGACCAGGAGCCTTGTGCTGTGTGTGTGGTTCTCAGTATGGGGCAAATTTTATTTGCATGACCCTTTTATGGATAATGAATCTCACTTGGTGAAGAGTGGGGGTTGAAAGGGTGAACTTTAATTATTTACATGTATTATGCAAGCATAGAAATGAGACCTAGGCTAAGTGAGGACAGCTCCTGCTCAGTCCAGAGTGAGCTCATTTGCCACCCCAGTCCTCAGAGCTCCCAGCTGGCACATGGCAGTAAATGAAAATTGGGATATTTCAGGCCTTGAGTTTCTTCGTGGAGGTAAGCTAAGGGTCTGTCTGCCCCTCCAGGTCTACCATCGCAGGGGCACACATGGTGATCTGGGGTGCTTCAGTGCCCAGCATGTGAGCTCACTCCTATCAGGTCACATATAGAGTATTGAGTGGGTTCCTTGATATTTCCCACATTTCTTCATATAATCAAACATCATCACCATCAAGATTGTCTGACACGACACCCTCACCAGAGCAACTACTCTGGGCCTGAGTGCAGCCCACTTCAGCCTGGCCTGACAAAATAAATGGAACACTGTCCCCGTGTCACCATGAGCAAATGAGAGAACTAGGGCTCCATACCAAGTAAGTCAAACTAAAACCTAAGCAGGTCATGCTATGGAATAATGCCTTGTTCTTAAAAGCCTTTGGAAGTTTGCCATAGGTATATCAGTTCTTATCAGGAAGGCCTGGAAGCCCTTCCCCTAAGTCGTAAGACTAGGACTATCCCAATTGTATGATGCAATGGGAATGAGCTACCGTCAAAGAAAACTTCCTTGTCCACAGAAATCCTCAGCTCGTTGGCACAGACAAAGTCTAGAATCAAACAAAGTACCCAGACATGGTGACTCATGTCTGTAATCGCAGAACCGGAGGAGTGGAGTCAGGAAGCTTACCCATGACTCTGAGACTAACCTGGGCTACAGAGTAAGTTCTAGGCTAGCCTGGACTATGGAGAGAGAATCTGTCTTAAAATAACAAAGACAAAAAATAAAGAAATGAGACTAGAAGGAGAGCCAAAGTACCAAGGCATTACATGTTTTCTTTTTAAACTTTATTTTTAAAAATTGTTATACCAGTACACATTGTATGTTGAACATATTACGAACCCGTAGACCTCTGCCCTACCTGCTCTTGCACGCCCCGTTAGTCCTCTTCTCCCCTTAGACACTTTCAGTCTACTTTCCTCTTATATACGTTCATGAGCTTGTGTAGCTATATAAAACCTAGGACGCACAACTGAGAGAACCATATGATATTTGTCGTTCTAAAACTAGCCTAGTTTGCTTAATACAATTGTCTCATTGTTGATGGCAGAAAGTAAAAAGTCATTTCTGTGTGTCCTGGTAGCCTACAAAATAGCTCTGTCTGAGCCCCACAGGCACTGTACACATGGACAGTCTGACTGTCTGAGCCCCACGGGCACTGCACACACCAATGGTTGGATTTTGGAGCCAGGCTACAAATCGGCTGGAAGTTCATGCTGTTAAGATCTTTCTCCTTCCCCTCCTCCCCTCCCGTGTGTGTGTGTGTGTGTGTGTGTGTGTGTATGTGTGTGTGTGTGTGTGTGTGTGTGTGTGTGTGAGAGAGAGAGAGAGAGAGAGAGAGAGAGAATGTATTTTTTTTAAGGAAAGCACTGTTTTCCCATCTGTGACATTAGCTAAACCCCAATGGCATAAATCCACAAAAAGGACAGCTGCGCTGAGTACATCAATGAGCTTTCACACAGTTCCTTCTTGAGTTGGTGCTTTGCCACACCAAACTTGAAAACGATCCACCTAATGTCCCTACATCTCTAGCCTCGGTGATCCCGAAACCGCCTCTGCTTCTTGCTGTAACCGGGCTCTGCCTGCGCTGTTGCTTCATTCACACCTGGCTGTCTGATGCCTATCTCTCTTTGCCCAAAGCACTACAGTTTGTGATAGCATCCGTATACTCATTAACTGGTATTCGTCTCATTACCACTAGCATGCTTCCTGTATCTTGGAAAGCACATATTTAATAAGCAAAACATCCTAAATTTTAAGAATAAGTTGCATTGTTCTGTTTGCTCCTACAATTCTGGTGGACAGTAGAGTATAGCCTAGCATCTAATTTAGCATAGAATTTGTGATCATCATATTAAATTTAACACAGCGCTATGTGATCTTGTTCTATAAAGAGCACTATGATTTCTAGGAACTCTGCCAAGTTGTATGATTTCTAGGAATCAGTGGACTTCACAAACAAAATGGTCAATTTGCCCCGTTCAACTCAGCCTTCCTAATATGGGCCTCTGGTTCAATGTGTACCCTGTCTTTTCTCTTTTATGTATTTGTTCATAGATGTAGTTGTGTATGGTTTGTTTATGCAAAAGATTCTTGCCAGCTATTTTTAAAAAGGCACAGCCATTAGATAATCCTATAAATATTTATTGAGCATTTGTCATGTGCCAAGTGCTAGCTAAGATGTGGAAAGCCAACAGCATTGAACACTGGCCTTAGGTTCCTTCATGTCAGTAAGGCAGATAGGCAACCAGGAAGAGTTTCATGAGATATGACAAGACATGCTATACCAAAGATTACAAGGCCCTTTCTATGGAAAAGCTTAGGAGGTAAAGGCTTATATTTGGAGCATGCATAAATTTACACCCAACCAATCACACAGACAGAGAGGGAAAGTTCTTTAACACTCTAAAAGAAGTGTACTTCTGATATCCAGTTAACTGGGGTTTATCACTTCAGCTCCCCTCCCCATCTGAGGCATAACCTTGAGCCACACATAATCTAACTGCCACATGAGGACTCTGCTGTCCTGCTCAGGGCATTCCTTCCACGGAAGCTGGGGCAGAAGGAAACATGACCAATGACATTGGATTGGGGAGTTAGGTATGCCAGTCCATGGACTGTACTTTAGAACCTCCTAGACTCTGAGCATCTCTACCTATATCAGCCACATTTGATCCCGTTCTGCCCACCTCTACCCTCTTAATAATCTGTGTTTAAAGGCATGATGCCCTACCACCTCTGTCTTCCTACTGTGGGCTTGATCACAAAACTCAACGACTGGCGACAGTCACAGGCACAAAGCATTTCTATTCAATCCCAACTCTGTTTGGGCCTTGGGGATGCCCAGCATGCTAAAGTAGTCAAGGTTCCCCATGCTCGTTCCAGCGCTCCCTTCAGTCTCTTCAAGCATAACCTCTCTTCCACCTTCCTGCCGTGTTGGCAGCATTGCCTTGGGCTTTCCCAGGTATTGTGTGTAGAACCTCCCCCTGCTGCCCTGTGCTCTTCAGTTTCACTGAGCTTCCGTGCTTCCATCTGACCCCATGTCCATTCCAGGTTTACAAGGGCCTGAGCCCCTGCCTTGCAAGAACTCTTTCTTTCATATCCTCATCCTTTCTTCACTCATGGCACTGTGGTCTTCCTGGTTTGGCTTTCTTACATGAAACCCCAAATTTGAGAAAATCTTTCTCTCCTTCACATTGTTTTCCTGCAGGTCAGTAATGCTGCTATGAGCACTCTTAAACTAGTGGTATAAAAACTCCAGCAACTATTAGGGATTTACTTAGAAGAAAAGCTTGATATTTAAAAAAAAAAGTATTCCCACAAATCAAAACAATCAAAGCAGTTCCACAGAGACACAAGCCACCCAAGCTATCTCCCAGTACTTTTGCTTTTGAAAAATTAAAAGAAAACGCAGAGGTGAATTCGTACTTGTTGACTGTCTTCAAAGCCAAGGTGTTTCAGGGTCCCTGTCCTTTTAAGTCCTCTATAAATACATGACTTTCGTCTTACAAAGATGGGGATGAAGTTTGGCAAGCTATTATACTACTTTTTCTTAAATAATATAATCAGGGTATCAGTGTTGAGGTCAGCATTTACGACTGGGATCTCAAAACTTGTTTGCTTTTTCCTTTTCCATAATGAGCAAAGCAAGCGCCATTCAATAGGAAACTAACAGTGTAGTGGCGTGTTTTTAGTTCTGTATGTGCTATTTATAGCATATGATGTTCTTTGAAAAATCAATGAATGTAATGCATTTGTGACTGCTTTCCTGCTTTGGCAGAGAGTGTCATGTAAGAGCTTGGATGTCCATGGTGACTGACAGCTGTGCTTTTGCTTTTCAGTCATCTCTGATTCCTACTGCTTTGATGTGGAATCTGCAGTTACTTGTGAAGAACCAACAACAAGGTTGAGAAAATTGAGCCTGTTGTAACGGCTTGCTTGTTCCACACAGCCGCAGCAGAACCTCATGTTGAAGAAAGGGCGCTGCCTGTGCACACAAACACAGATTTTTTTTCCCTGAGTGGCTCCAGCTTAGAGAAGTGGCTGCCAAGTCTCAGCAAAATCAGAGCTCTCTTCTGAGCATAAAGAAGTCTCTGTGACACGCAGAAGAGCATCTCAGCTGACATTTTGGCAGCGGAGCCACGAGAGTCCCCAGGGTTGAGAGTTCAGATGTTAAATATAACTTTCTTACCATGAATATCCACTCAAGCCCTCCTGGAAAGTCTGTGACACAGAAGGTCCCAGTGAAGGTGAGAGAAACCATGAAGTCTTTCCTATGGACTGGGAAGCTAGAACAGGGTGGCCAGCCCTGAATTACTCATGCACAAAACACCTGTTGTCCAAAGAAAGACGAATCTAGTGGTCATTAAAACAATATAGGTAAGCAGCTGAAAATTTTAATTGCACACTTCACATATGAGATGGGCTACTGTTATGTGAAATTTGCTTTTTGGTAACTTATGTATCATGTATTCACAATAGAGCTATAGATACAAGTGTGTGCAACTCTGTGTGGTAAGTGTGTGGAAGCAGGTTAGTTTAGAAGAGAACACTGAACCAGAATCGAGATTAACAGCATACTCCTGGCATTACTAGCAAACCATGGCGGCTTTCAAACTCTTCTGCAACTCAAATTTCTCAGATATAGAATGAAAAATTTATTGTATGTTTGCACATAAACTTATTGTCAGTTGACACATGAGCTTAAGATATGCTATGCTCTTGTGATCTGCTATTACATTCAGTTCTCTGCGTGTCTTGGTCAGCATGCTATTGCTGTGAAGAGACACCATGACCATGGCAATTCTTATAAAATAAAGCATTTAATGGGGCTGGCTTACAGTTTCAGAGGTTTAATTCATAATCATCATGGCAGGAAGCATGCAGGCATGCAGGCAGACATAGTGCAGGAGAAGTAGCTAAGAGTTCTACATCTGAATCCATAGGCATCAGGGAGAAAGAGACACTGAAAATGGCTTGGGCTTTTGAAACTCAAAGTCCACTCCCATAATGCACTTCCTCTAACAAGGCCTACTCCTCTGACACACACCTACTCCAACAAGGCCAAATCTCTTAATAGCACTCCCTGGTGACCAAGCAGTAAAATATGTGAGCCTATGGGGACCGTTCCTATTCAAACCACCACACCATGAAAACAAGGTTAGATGTGCCTTCCAAAGTTCCCATTCAGGCTGCCCTGCATTCCATTTGGTGTAGGTAGAATAGAGTAACAATTTTTTTATAATGTCTTTAATCAATACTAGAAGTCACAAAGGAGAGAGAGAGTCTTCCTTTGTTGTTCCCCATTGTGTCTCTGCACCTGGTTCAGTATCATCTAATAGTTTGCTTGTTTGTTTGTTTTTTTTAGAAGAACAACCTGTGAAGAACGTATTTGCTCTGAATACCACAATGGCATGTTAACATAATAACTAGTTTATGGTTTTCTCTGCTTCACGATCCTTTCCAGTACCCATAAACAATCTTCTGAATCTAAATTGTATGAATATCTAATGATTACACATCTGATTCATCATTTTTATAAGAGAAGCACAAAAACGTAGTTTAAACATTTAGCATGTAAACATTTGTTGAATAGTTGGTCTTATTCATGTCTATAGATTTAACATCATTTCTTCACGTTCCACTTTCATTACTAGATCTTTCTATGTCCAAATTCGGGTTTGTAGTTTCCTAAGGCTATCATAACAAATTACTACAAATCAAGTGATCTACATTGATGAACATTTATCCTGTCACAGTGCAGCAGCTAGAAACCCAAAGCCAAGGTTGTCAGTACAGCTGGTTTCTTTTAGAGGCTCTGCAATCTTGGTACTTGGAAACAGCTGACAAGAGTTAGAGGCTAGCCTGGGTTTGTAACCCAGTGAAAGCCTGTCCCAAACTGTCAAGGGCTAGAGGCATAGCCTAGTGTTAGAATGCTTGCCTATCTGATATGTATGAAGTATTTGCATCACAACACAAAACTAACTAGCTATCTAACTAACTAACTATATAAAAGGAGGAGTTTTTCACATATGGGTATGAAATTTATAGCTGTTAGGTATGAGGTAAAAAAAACAGCATAGAGCCTTGTACATGAGGTGAAAAACTAATATCACAAGAATTTGCATAATGTATGACAGGAAGCTGCCAAGAAAGTGTTGACATTGGTTGCAGAGAACTCATTGGCCCGAGGTCATGCTAGGAGGGAATACTTTTGCTCCAAAACATTTTGTACCTTTTGAGCATTGGACACTGAGAATATTCTGTTTGTCATCAGTCGTTGATATATTTGAATGATTTCAGATTCACTCTTAGAATTTTTTTAAGTTATTTGAAATGATCAGTTATACATGGGCAGTTATGAATATGATTTATCTCTTTTCCTCCCTGGAACTCACTAACTAGACAGAAAACGACTTTTCTAGTTATAAGTCAACAAGGATGCAGAGAAAGGAGAAGGCAAACTTGGATACACTGTTCCAACATCTTGTAAAGAAGGAGAAAAGATAGAACTCTTTACCCTAGAATTGGGGACTTCTGAGAGGAGAGGAGAGGAGAGGAGAGGAGAGGAGAGGAGAGGAGAGGAGAGGAGAGGAGAGGAGCAAAATATAGAGAGATTACAAAGTCAAAATTGCACAGTTTATTCAGAAAGGACAAAGTGGACGAATTGGAACTGCTTCCCTCTGGGAAATGAAGCTAATGCAGAGGCGGAGTAGCAGCTTTTAAAATTGTGTGTTGAAATTCATCATGACAACATATGCTTTATTGCTTCGAAAAATGCACTTTATTGCTCAAAATGTTATGCTTGAACGTTCAGTGACATGAAGTGAGCTTTACAAAATGTTAAATGACCAAAGTTGACCCAGAAAACAGTAGATAGGTGCAAACTGACTAATGGACCAAGGATGAAACTGGAGAAAATTAAAATAATTATTCTCATTACTAATGCAGCTAGTACTTTTTCAAATTTTCATCAAATATTGCTTTCAAATGAGAACATTTTTAGGGGCAATGAATATGAGAAAAGTAAATTCTACTCCTGTGAAGTGGCATGCGTCAGTAATTAATAGTTATTAAATGCTGTGATTCATTTGATTATGGACTAATCTAATTGGAATCTAAGAAATTAAATTATCCATATGGTAAAAGAATTATTCTCTGACAAGGAGTTTGTCCTAATGTTTCAAACCACTAACAATAAACAAAAATAGAAACCTTGAAAATACTTTTAATGCAATTCTCTATCAATCTTTGACAAGAACAAAACTGTATTGGGAATAGAAGTAAAAGTGAGACTTGCCTGTCTTCCAGAAATATATTCAATTATTGTATTTCAATTTCTGAAAAACTAGGGCAAATTCTTCTTTAACATTCAAAAGATTTGGATGTTAAATGATTTGATGCCCACTCTTTAAAAAAAAATGACTTCTTGAAATCACTTAGTCAATGGACAAATGACTTTGGAATGTTTGCAATCACAGAGCCACTCTTACATTGCATATTGGATCAGTGTGGATAAGATGATGCCCTTAAATTCAAGAACACACGTGGTCATGGTCACTGGTGTTATGACAATGCATTATATTTCCCTGGAACACTCTGCGTGATAAAGTTAGAACCTTCACTTAGTAATTGTGACCAGAAGTTCCTCTGCTCTGGTGAAGATAGAGAGGAGGCCCAGCCAGATGAGGAAGCTATTGGATCACTTTCTAGGGCATGGGAGGGGGGGAGTGAGGGGGGGAAGGAACTCCTTTAGGAGCTGAGATTTCTGGGTGGGGAAAGGCACCTGAGAGGGCAGACATCAAATGATTCAGGACAATATCATCTGTAATAGTGGCAAGATGGAAGGAAATCCACAAAATCAGAGAAATAAAGTCAGTCATAGACATTAAAACTATGCAATAGATAGCCTCAAATGTCAGAACGTCAGAGACCAAACAGATACATAAAGATTTGAATATAAAATAATGCTCAGGAAAAATAAATTCAACACTATAACTAAATCAAATTTCTGCACATTGAGAATGGCAGCCAGAACTTATGAACAAGAGTCAATAGATTTAAAATCTAATTTAGTTTCTCTGGCAATGTTACATAAATTTGTACTTTAAAAAAAGAATATCTTTTGTTGCTCCCAAAATAATCACTTCTTCTGAATCATAGAAGACATGTCCTGACTGCAAAATTTTCCAAAGGAACTCACATGTGGTTTTGTTCTTATCCTTGAGTCCACACATGTCCCTTTATGCTGGACCGAGGATGCATTTATAAATAAAAGACAAAGTCAGACATATAGACATCACCAAGCAAACACAGCGGACTTTGAAAACAAACACATAAAGTTGGGAGGCAAAATATTGGGTTAGGTGGGGGAGGGGATGGGGGAGTGGTATTGATCAAAACACATTATGGATATGTATGAAATTCTCAAACAATTAAACTCTGAAGTGGGGGGAGACATACTCAATAAACATCTTTTCATCAAATGCCAACAACAGCGAGCAACAGTGACGCTTTATTTCCCCTGGAAAATCCATGTTATTAATGAGTCTTTATAATTGGAAGAGCATATAGAAATCAAGTCTAGTGGATTTTAATTCTGTTCCACTGGGTGGCTCAGGATTCCATTTCTCGGATAATGAGGTGACATGCTGAACATGCTGGTGCAGTTCCTTTGTTTCTCCTCCCACATTCTGTCCTGGAACGTCAAACACACAAATAATTAATCCGAGGAACACTGCTGAAGTATCTGATTCAATACTGATGTGTCGGAGCATGGCCACATCCTCACATCTGACCTACCTACCAAATCAGTGTCTGACAACGCAGCCTAATAATTAGCATCCGTTGACACCTCCCCCTGCAGTTCTGATGAAATCCAAATATGGAAAATCTTTCCATAGAGGACTAGAAAGAGGGTGACATCTGGCCTTTGCTGGAATGCTTCCAGTTCCAAGAGCGTCATCTCCATAGAAACGTAAGGATTATGAAATGACAGGGTTCTTGGCCATGGAGTCAACCTAACTCTTGTTATGCTTTCTTGTGTCAACCGGAATCAAGAAGCCTCCTTATTCTCAGGAGAGATAAAGCAGACTAACTGGGAATGGCCACTGCTTCATAGCTGTGCCTCAGGGAATGGGCTAAGGCCGTGGTGAGACCACTGCAGCCCACTCTTGCCTGATTGCTTCCTTCTCAGCGAGCTGTCCTCTGTAAGGGTGTTCTAAGCAAACCTTCGACCTAGCACCTGCTTTTCCAGATGACCCAAGCTAGGTCTCTGCAGGAATCTCACCTAGGGAGGAAGGGATTGGGTTGAGCTATAGATGTAATCCTACAGCACCTTTGCCTGCTCCCAAATGTTCTAACCTTGCATGACTCTGGCTCCAAACTGCTCGACGCTTTAATGATATGATGTTCAGACCTGAATGCAACTCCCCAAGTGTGAGCCTTCCAGGCTAGCCTATAGGGCAGTTTTATACTACTCATACTTCTATAATTTGGCCAAAGATTAGATCAGCTTTCTAGCGGCCCCAAAAATGTAGTTGGCTTATTGGCGCTTGTGTTTTCCAACTTCTCCCATATTTCTTTCTGTCAAGGCAGCTCCCTCTCCCTGTGTCCAAACATCTCCACTCCTCAAAGAACTTTACGGCTGGCTGTATTTCTTAGCCATGTTTAAACACATGCACCAAATATGGGCAAAGCACTGGGAGACTGGAGAGAGATGAAAGTCTTGGGGGTTTTTTTTGTATTTTTGGTTTTTTGGTTTTTTTTTTACAGAGTATAGTATAACAATAATATGTATACAGAATACGTATTTTTCTAAAGCTGCACATGCTGTTTATCCACCTCATGTTCATCCTCTTTGGCAGTTTCAGGAAACACCTTTTATGATTGCTTTGTGTTCTCATAGTTAATGTGTGAAACTTTTAAACAGATCTAATGTGTGTGGTGCATGTGACAATTGTCCCAAAGATGCTCATTGCTAGTAATGAACTATGTTTGAAAATTATATGTCCTGGTTATTTGTTCTCCCTGGAAAAAAGAAATGATTACAGATCTAAAGTTTATTTTCTTTTTATTTCTAGCAATGAAATGTGTGGAGCTGGGTAGAGGTGTAAAGGTCTAGTACCAGAACACTGAACACCCCTTCTTCGTCTCATGCTCCCACCTACCACGACAGGAACTGCTTTTTTCCATTCCCAGAGGGATCTATCTTCTCCCGAACCCAAACGCTTTCTCCGAATATCACATCAGACACCTCCTCCAATTAGCTGGTTCTGTAAAATGAAAAACAAGGTAAACTTTGCTTTTCTCCTCTGCCCCAATCACTATATTCTCCTGAATAGGCTCAAGTCCAAGATCTGAATAATGGTTGATAATCAAGCTTCAAATCATTCCCAATCTGGTTCTCTGTTTGCCTGCCCCAGTCTGAAATTTATCCAATAATTTCAACCACTATCAGCCTGAAGACTGGTCAAGGATGTAAAAGTCTGGTCTCCATATCAATAAGTATGTATTGCATTACAGAATGGGTATGCAGTCATTTCCTTGGCATCCTTAAGACATGGAACCCATCTATAGGAAAGGAAAGGGTCAATCTAGGCCTCCAGTATCCATGGGCCATAGACAAAACACCTCAATAACACTACTAATAAAACCCTGACAAATGGAAACATGTTTTGTACCCAGTGACTCATACCACTAAACTAATCCCACAATGGCTCCGCCTTGCTGTTACAATCAGGAGAGAGCGGGAGAAAGAGGAAAAGTAAATGGCATGTATGTCCATCTGTTTGGTAACCACAACAACCAGTCATAAATGAGAATCAGCAAACGGTTTTGTTTGAAATCAAGACCAGCCCTCTGGCTCCTAAACCATCATCAGCAGGAGCCTGGAAGAAGCAAATGGCCTTTGGGCCACTCAGGACATTGGAAATTGCTGAATCTCCCCATCACTGGCACCAGTTTCTTTATGCCTGAGACACAGCGAAGCTATCGAATCGACAGGATGGAAAACCACCAGTTGGCATGAGGTGCCCTGGGAGCCAGGCAGGAATTACAGGATGATGTGTCAGAATCCAGGAAATGAATGGAGCTTGCTTTCTCTTTGGCACAAAAACTCATACCTGAAACTCCAGCCTTGGACCTTGAAGTTAGAACATCAAATCAGAATGGATTTAAGAGACACTATCCTGGTGCCATCACTTAGTAAATGATTATAAAATGAAGACCTGAAAGAACGGAGACTTGGCCAAGGTCATACAAGTATGGCTTATATTTCTAAGAGTTTTTTTTTTTTTGAGAAAGAAAAAAGAGACCCAAAAAATGTAAACACTGGGAACTGTAAACTTAAATAACTCACTGAGTGGAACACCAGTTGGTCTCTATAGTTCTGTCCCCTCAGAAAGCACAAACCGTATTATTTATCCCAGCTGGCACCAGTCCTGCCAAGGGGTCTCCCTTCTTCCCCAGCTCTGATCTGATGCTTACTAAGGTAAAGCTCTGGCTACCAAGTGACTCACATTGGAAACAAACTGTGTGACTCAGTCTGTTCTCAAACCACTAGTCTAAGCTCCTGGAGACTTCGGTTTTATTACATCTACCAATAAGCCGGCATGAGAAAGACCCATCATATATTAAAAAAAAAAATCAATGGAGTTGTAGATCTGTGCTAGACTGCATTATAGAAACACATAGTGATTGACACTCAGTACATAGTAAACTAGGACCAGTGTCAGATGAGTTATCCTTTATCATCCTCACCACAACCAAAGATAAAAATGACTATTTGATAGTCCAAAACAGAAAACATCAGGATGACAAGTAACTGGAGAAGGACTTGGGGGAGGTGGCAAGAAGAGTTTGGAAGAGGTGTTTGTCAACTTGACAACATACATTTGATTCCTATAATTGGCATGGTGTAAGGAGAGACTCACCTCAAAAAAGCTTTTTTCTGACCTTCAATCATCCATACACATACACCATAGATAGATAGATAGATAGATAGATAGATAGATAGATAGATAGATAGATAGATAGAGGAAGGGAATGGGATGAGATGAGATGAGATGAGATGAGATGAGATGAGATGAGATGAGATAAGATGAGATGAGATGAGATGAGGTAATCTTGAAAGTGGAAAACCTATGGAACCTTTAAGAAATCTCACCCAGGGTTTGATTCTCAGTCTTCCTTAACAGGGCATTGACAAGAGCATCTATCTGGTGGCTGGGCCTCATAAATGAAACCAAATAGTGTAAGTTCAAGGCACTTTGGATAAGCTATTGCATAGAGTCATACTGTCATAAAGTGAAAGTAAGTTCATCTTTAGAGACATTAAGAAGGCCATGGAAAAGCTGATCCAATGGACTGGGACTAGGATAGCTCATAGATAGATAGATAGATAGATAGATAGATAGATAGATAGATAGAGATAAAGATATCCTAAAATAGTGCAAACAGCTTTTTAGCTTCACAGAAGTTTTTAGAACATACTTTTGTTCAAACTACTAGTGATAAGCATGCCTTAAAACAGTGATTCTTGACCTTCCTAATGCTGCAATCCTTTTAATACAGTTCCTCATGTTTTGGTGAGCCCAGACCCTAAAATTATTTCATTGCCAGTTCATAATTGTAATTTAGCTACTGTTGTAATGTGAACATCTGATACAAAAACCCCAAAGGGGTCTCAACCCACATGTTAGGAACTACTACCTTAAATTCTTTCCCCTTTACGTGGTATTTCTAGGGCTTTCTTTAACACATGTGGGTGAAGTAGAGTAGCTTGTGTTAGAAATTATATACCACTCTCCTGCAGCTACTCGGAACCAGGTGCTCCAAGGCGCCTGAGTAGGTGAAGTGAGCTTTGCATGTGGGTCCAGCCTGCTCTCAGACACACTATGTGAGGTCATTTGGGTATGCTGCCTGCTGAAGAGAACCCAACCTGGCGGTGTGGCTCTAGGCTTTCTCTAGCACTCTCTCCATGTCTGTGTGGTCTCTTCCCATGCTTTCCTGAGTATAACTCCTACTTTCCTGAGTACGGCCCCTTCTTTCCTCATTCTTCTCTCTAACACATCTTCCCACGGTGCGTTTTACAAACTTCCTTCCTTGAATCCCCCTCTCACTCTGAAGGACCATCTCCCTCCCTTCCGTGATTCCACGGCTCAATTTTCTTCCAAGACTCTGACTCACTCTGTAAGCTAACAGGAGAGGGTGACCTGGCCTCAAAAGGTAAGTTATCAAAGGAAGCTATGAGCTCGGTATGCATGGCAGCCTTTCCACCCTTGGACACTGGGGAGGCTTAAGGATTTAAGGAGTGGGATCTAAACCCAGGCTCTGTTCTAAGGAACAGGCTAACCCTGGGCTTAGAATTTCATTTTAATATTAGCTTCAAAGTTGCCACCAGTCTTTAAAATGCCTCATAGGGGATGGGAGAAGATATGTTTGACAGGGACATGTGGAAGAATAACCAGGATATGTACATTATCAATTATGTGTCCCACTTCGCCCATCTCACTTCTCATCTCTGCAAAAATACCACTTCTCTTAAGCCATGGCTTCTGCTTACCCATGCCCCTACCTCCCCTAGGGACTCATTCCCATATGGACTCTTCTTCTCCCACAGTATCACTTATGGCCTCTTCCACCCCCTTCATAACTCCTCTTGATAACTTACCATTTACAGACAATATCACACTTGGCAACCAATGTCTGAGACTTCCAACACCAGAAATGAGCCTCTGACAGTCACAGCCTCCACAGACCATGTATTCTTCCATATTACCTCCGTACATCATCCTGCCCTTCCCATAAAGCTCGCTGCCATCCCTGCACCCCCTTTCATCCCACGGCTCCCTTCCCAGCCTTTGCCCTTCATAGCTTTGCTACAATCTGTGAAGAGTCCGTTCCTCTTTTGTATGAAAGGCAGTGCTTATCTGCCAATGTGTGGTTTATCCAGCTGTCTTACTCTAGGTTGTCAATTCTCATTGCCTACCTACTTTTCAGAATATATTATTGTAATGTGTACTTTGTCTCTAAGATATCACAAGTATATGTCTCACAAGTACATGTGTGTCTCCTTATAATATCAAGTAGAGAGCTAGACATAGAAAAGGACCTAGGAAGATATGCATTGACTGATGGATCCATCTTCAAACTTTATAGAAAATAATTTGTCTGGGTGGAGAACTACATTGGTGAACACTTACTTAACCCTAGATTGTGCTAAGCAGTGAATTTAGGACAAAGAAGTGATCTGAAGTGAAAAACTAGTCATAGACATCTGTGCCAAACACTGAACATGGATTTTTTAATTTAATCTCAAAACAACTATAAGCAGGATAAACTGTAAGTATGCCTATTTTACAGTTGGCGAAACTAAGACTTGAATAAGTTCAATAACCTGCTGACTTAGCATGTTTTGCATGTGTATGCTATAACAGCATACACAAACTGGGTAATTTGTCCAGACTAAAAACTTGGGTTTTTCAGTTTTAGAGTGTGGGGAATCCAAGATCAAGAGCTTGACATTTGGTGGGAGATTTCATCTGCACTGGTGTACAAAGATAAAGAGGGAGTGATGAAAGGGGAGAAATGGGGTGAGAAAAAGCAGAGAGAGCACTGAAGTCTAATTTGCAGTACACTCTAGGAATAATCAACCTATTCCCACAATGAACTTAACCCCTTCATGAGAGCAGAGTCGCCAAAGGTTCTACCTTCCATCAATGATGCATTGGGCTTGATTTTCTAGCACAGGAAATTTGGGGAAGAGAGTTACTGTATTGCTTTCCCCGAGGGAAATATAAGAAAATGTTCCATACTCCAGGTGGAGTACCAGCAGATGAAGAAAGGATCCACCCAAGCCCAACTTGGTAAAAAAAAAAACAATGAGGGTGGCTTACAGGAGCAAGGATGAGTAAAAACACGTGAGCAGTTATGACTTCAGGTGGGCAGGCTAGGAATCTCCAGAATCCCCAATCCTTTCATCTGCCAACCTGCCTGATCTCATGAGAGTGCTACATCAGATCACAGCTGCTCTGCTCCAAGGATGATCCTGTCCAACTTTGAGTCAAGAACTATACTCTGCCATTCAGACCTTTATCAATGGCCTCATGTCATCCCAGAAATGTATGTCAGAATTGAGTACATCTCACTTACTGGTTAATTTGCCTAATTAAAACTCTTTCTTTTTTCTATTTGTATTTACTTACTTGTTTATATATCCATTCATTTTGCCTTCCAAATTCATTTATGGTCCCCAGAGTCCTAAAAGTGATGCTGGGTAAGTCAAAAAGTCAGTGAGAGAGACTTAAATAAGGAGAGAGACTGAGCCATGCAGAGATGTGGGCTGAGGAAGCATGCTGAAAGACAAGGCTATGAGAAGAAGCCATACTGCAAGACAAGCTTGGTGTCCTTGCAAAGGGCCAAGAAGCCAATGTGACCAGAGACACCAGAAGTAGAAAGACGGGAGACTGGGTTAAAAATCAAAAGAGCAGAACTTTGAGCCCTCAGAGTATATTTTCTTCTTCTTGCTTTAGTAAGCCATTAGAGGGACCTGACATATATAAGTAATGCTTCTGAAAGATTACCATCTAAGTAATTATTGCACAAAACTGTGGTTTCTGAAATAAGTGGAAGTCTGTGGCTGGTCATGGTTATCTGGCATAAGTGTTCATGTAAGCAAAGTGAAGACAGTACAGCTTCCAAAAAGGGGAAGCCATCCATTCCTGGAGAGATTCGATACATGCATGATGGTGTAGGCAGGATCTGGGAATCCTGTAAGTGTGTATTTCCCCAGATGCCTTCTGTGGGTGCTGGTTTCAAGATGTGTGGATCAATGTTGCACAATGAAAAGTTAAATCATTACAGGAAATGTTCTGCTCAGCACAGGTAAACATAGCATAGCACCAGAGAATTCACAGAATCTTGAGAGCTCTCAAGAAGAGGCTACAATTGGCAGCATCCTGGAAATACTTTGCTTCAGTATTCTTTCTACATAAAAAAAATTAAATCAAATAAAAACTATACCAGGAAGTCCCATTGCAAAGACTTCATCTTAAAACAAACTAAGCTTTATTCAGAGATGAAAACAGAATTGTGTTGCATAGTAACCCACGAAGCCAAGAGTTTGGATATTCTGAGTTACTTTAAAACAATGTAAATAACTGATATGCTAGAGTTCATAATAAACAAATTCATAAGGTCACTTTTCTGTCCTGTATAGAACAGACTGAGTTGCCCCAAAGAGAAGTGCCCTTGCACTATGGCTCTGGTTGCAGAAGAGAAGAAGAATAAAAGCAACCCAATGGGAATGGGATTCATATGTTACTGTCTTAGTTAGGGTTTCCTAAAAGACACCATGACCAAGGCAACTCTTATAAAGGACAAAATTTATTTGGGGATAGCTTACAGGTTCATAGGTTCAATTCATTATCATCAAGGTGGGAGCATGGCAGTGTCCAGGCAGGTATGGCGTGGGAGGAGTTGAGAGTTCTACATCTTGATCTGAAGGCATCTAGAAGACTAGCTTCCAGACAGCTAGGAGAAGGGTCTCAAAGCCTACCCCCACAGTGACACACTTCCTCCAACAAGGCCACAGCTACTCCAACAAGACCACACTTCCTAATAGTGCCACTCCCTGGGTCAGTCATATTCAAACTACCACAGTTAGCTAGTCTGTTTTGCTCAGCTATAGCAGCAGAACTAAGGACAGAAGTTACTTGCCCACAACCAGAAGATGTCCCATCACCAGAGGGATACACCCTGGTTTCCAACTAGAACTTTGATTACCATCACAGAATCTTGTAATTTGTATCGTGAAGTCATGGGTGGGGGGATCTATCCAAATAATTCTGTACCTGGAGAAGCTGGAAGTTTGAAGAATTTATTCAACAATGCAGATAAGCATAGTGGTGTCACTCAGGTGAAGAAAAGCTCAGGTATCCTGAATCCTGCCTAGATGCTATCCTCTCTGTTTTACCAATAAATGCACGGAAGAGCAAGAACTAGTGTGAACTGAGTCTTCAATCATCTGAAAACTTTGAGTTGTAGCTGAGATAAATATTGTCAACATATATGTAACAAAGGTTAAAATTAATATTGTGCAATGATCAAAGTGATCAAATTTTAAAGAGAATGGATTCAACTTTACATTTCTAGGAATCTCATCTCTTATTCCATCCCTATCTGGACACTCTTGGATCTTTTATTCATTTAAAACTTTAATACTTCACTCATTGTGGCTATTTTATCTTAATTTTTGTGCCCAAGGCAGATTACCTCAGCTTAATCACCAATCTGTTCAACTGTCGGTGCCTGGGCCTTAAGAGACCCTACCAGTGAGATACCAGGGATGAAGCAGATGCCTATAAGTACTAATAGGTGAGATGCCTACTCTTGATTCAGACTAATGAGGCTGATCACTTGCAGTCAATTCTACTGTGACTGGGTCATAGAGTCATGAAGAAGTGGTGAATGAATAATCATTTATGAGTCTAGAATTTATAATGACTCCAGTTCTCATAGAAGAAACTGAGTTTCTCAAAGAATAATCTTTTAGTATTCTGTATGGCATACAGTGTCAATATATCAGCTGTTCAAGTATTGGATCGATTAAGTACATTGACAACTGGCATGGAAAACAAATGAGTCTTCTGACTGGCCACAAGCTTCATATGAGCCTGTGATGGGAAATGAATGGAGTGTCCTGCAGTACTCCTAGACATGTGACATTCAGGAACAGGGAGCCACATTCCATGGGACACTAGGACTAAAGTTCATGTTTAGATTTCTTGTTGGGGAGTTTCATGGTTATTGTTTAAGTTTCTAAGGGTTGTGTTTTAGGAGTTGAATTGTGTCTTGTCACAAAGGAGACACTGACATTCTAAACCTCTGTGCCTTTAAAAATAGCTTTAATAAAAAATAAGAACCCGACAGGGGATAAGCTGGGATAAGGCCATTTATATCCAGTAGTTTTCTAACCTTGACACAAAGGAGAAGATTATGCAGTCATGCACACAAGACAAATACTTTGTGGTGATGAAGGAGGAGATCAGGGCTATACGCCATGATCCAAGGAACACCAAGGGATTCTCTGTAAGCCAGCAGAAGCTAGCAGTGACACAGCGTAGATTATCTCTGACAGTTTCAGAAGCAGCCAACTTTTCTGACACCTTGATTTTGGAAAGAACACAGCCTTGAAAGAAAATCCAAGGAGCACCTACTTAAACTCAAAAGAACCAAGGATGCAGGCTCTGGAGGCTGGGGGGTGGGTGGGTGGGTGGTGTTGCTCAGTGGTTAAGAGAGCGCTTGCTGATCTTCCAGAGAACCCAGTTCATCTCTCAGCACCCAAATAGGGCAACTTACAGTCATCTACACCTCTAACTCCAGGGCATCTAACATCCTCTTCTTACCTCCTCAGGTACCTACACACACACACACACACACACACACACACACACACACACACACACACATATACACACACACCACCAAACATATGAAATAAAAATAAATTTAAAGCATGAAGCAGATACAACCTACACACAGAGCCTCTTATTGACAAAGCTATCCCATAGGGGCAGGCATGTAGCAGATCTGCAGTGGCCATTCATTTGTAAAAGAAATGAACTTCTTATCAGCCCACTACTGCTAAAGGAGAAAAGGAAGACATACACAGAGAGATTACCTTCCTTTAACCTCTCCTTTCTACCAAGCACAAGCCATTCAGTATGCCTCCATTCCACTTTGATCAGTAGACACATTGTGCTGATTGAGTGAGTTCTATCAATGGTATAGATGAAGAAACTAGGTCTTCTGAGGAAGACGATCTAGTCTTGGAATGTGTGAGTCTCCCCTCAGAGGGACCCATTTCCATTTCTCCTACTACACAGTCTCTTATCTTCTAGCATTCTCTCTCATCTGTAGTTTAAAATTCAAATGAGATATGAGCTATGCTTCTTGAAGCCAAGAAATAGCTGAAGAGTGCCTGAGGTTCTCGTGAAAAAAAAAAGTCACATCTTCTACTTAGAGAGAGTGGACTTTGTACGAGTTCCCCTACAGCAAATAACCTAGCTGAGCAGTCTCCTTTCAGACTCACAAAAATGATACCAAAAAGGGTTTACTTTTATTTTATAGGTGTCACATTTATCTTTATATTTTATTTTAAAGGGTTTTGCTTCTATTTTATAAGTGAGCAAGACTTATAATTTATTATTATATATTGTTATATAGTCTCTGAAAAAGTTATATTCAGAGAAGTAAGGCAATTTATGCAAAGGTTACAGTTCACATGTAAATCCAGTGTTGTGGTTTTTGAAGTCTACCCTCCTAATCCACTTTTCTATGATCAAATGGGACAGTTAAGAGCTGGCCTGATGCAGGAAAAAGAGGTCCATCATGGATGAAGGGGAGTGGGTGCCGTTTGGCCCTAGCCACTAACCAATTCTGGAACCTGAAGCAAACATTCTTATCTGCATGGATCTTAATTTCCTTAATTAAAAATTGTGAAGGGAAAAAATAGGCCACATACATCAAAGTCTATCAATATTGAACCATGGCTTCATTCATCATGTAATTTACTGGGTGTTCACTGTATGTCAGGTATGATCTAGGACACTGAGAATCGAGTAATTGCCAAAAGTCTTGCCTTTATGGAGTTTGGCAGATACTGAATGTGTGAACATGAAGTAAAATATTTTCAAAAGAGAAGAAGTGCCCACGAGGAAAATAAAGCCAAGTAAGAGACTAGTTGCCAGATGAGAGTATTGGGAGGACCACCACATTGTACCTAGGGTCCTTGGGATTGTGTATTGAAGCAAGCCTTTAGGGAAAAATGAAAAGAAGATAAAGAAGGCCCAAGGGATGAAGATGCACAGGGCACATGGGGTTAGTTGTCACGGGCACTAAACACTCAAGAAGCCTGTGGCAGGTAAGTGCCTATGGAGAGTGATGGACATTTCTCAGGTTTAGATATGGAAGCTTTGCTTAAAACCTCACTTTCCACTGCTGTAGACACAGACCTGGTTTCATACCTTAGGCTCACAATGACCTTTTTTTCTTTTAAAAATGGTGGTTATTATTATTATTAATTATTATTATTATTTTACTTATTCTCTTTACATCCCGCTTACTGCCCTCCTCCAAGTCACCCCCTTCTACAGACCTCCCCCCATCCCCTTTTCCTCTGAGTGGGTGCCTCTGCAAGGCTGGGTGTATCCTCTCCCACTGAGGCCAGACAAAGCAGCTCAGCTAGAAGAACAGATCCCCCCCACACACACACAGGCAACAGCTTTTGGGTTATAGCCCCTGCTTCAGTTGTCTAGGACCTACATGAAACCAGGCTGTGGCTTTCAGAAACTGCACCACCAAGCAAAGGGCATACAGGGGCTCACAATTACTTAATGCACTCAATTCAGTTGAATTTCCCAATCATGCTAAGCCTAATTGAGAGATTAGCCAAAGCTAATTCTCATTGACAGCACACCACTTAATTGGGGTTTATTTTTTAGAGTCTTTATTAAAGGATCTCAGATGAAATTTTAATAGTTTGTAGTTGATCCTTGTTTCCTTGTTGAAAGTCCCCCAGAGAAATGACTCCTAATACAGTGTCCACTCGTCATTTTGTCCCCTCATTCTCTATACTAAAATAAAAGTTGTACCATTACACTCTCCTTAAACGCCTCCAAGGATGGTGGTTCTCCATTCATGGTGGTGACATTATTTGTGTGTCAAATTCCATGTAAATGCACACAAAAAGAGGCTACATTTATTATTTATAAGTTATTTTTATTTTATTATTTATAAATCTATCTTTTATAGTAATGAGTAATATAGCATTTATAAATTAGACTTCAAGTAGTCTGAATCTCTCAAAGTCTCTAAATATAGGTATTAGTCTCATGATTAAAAAATAAAAGACTATATCCACGGAGTAATAGTGTTACCAGCGGGTACTTTTCAGTCTAAATTCAAAGCCCGACCTTAACATCACACATGAAATGAGTAACCTTAGCCAACTCATCAAGAGTCCCTAGATATTCTCTCTCTTTATTTTAGATAATAGATAGTATGTGCATCTTCTAGTGGTCATGGGATAAATGAGCTAATACCCATGAGCCCAGATCTTGGCTAAATGAAAACAGTAGCTACCAAGCCATGGAGCCCACTTCACCACTGTTCCCTAGGTTATGCTGTTGGTTTGTACCAGTGCTGCCTCAACAGAGTACCGGAGATGGCCTGGCTCCAGCGAGAAAGTGTCTTATCTAACAGTCTGAGTCTGAAATCAATGGTGTTATGAGGACTGGCTGGTTCAAAGGGCCAAGGATGAGAGCCTAACTTGCTCAGTGGGTCTTTCCTCTTGGCTTCTTGGGTTTGTTAGCAGCATTTGGTATTCCTTATAATGTAGACACATCCATACAGTCTTGACCTCCTCCTACCTACGTGGTCCTCCGCTTTTGTGTACTTGGCTATATCCAAATCTGTCCCCGGTCTAAGAACACCTGTTCTATTAGATGAGGAACTTCATGTCTGTTCTACTATGCTCTAATTTAACTACACAGACACACACACACACACACACACACACACACACACACACACACACGTGCAGGCTACAATCTTTTTTACAAATAAGGTCACGTTCTGATTGGAGCTGAAGACTTCAGTGTATATACCAGGGGAAGGTAACAACTCCACCTGGACAGGCCCTGACATGTTTTCTTATCTGTCATCTCTGCCCTCAATGTCTCCTTTAACAGCCTCCCATAACCCACATACTTGTTTGACAAACTCACTCCTGCTTGATTCTCAGGTTTCGGCGACATCTGACTTTCTAAGCACTTCGTACCATTCTGCCACCTCATCATTTCAGAGTCAAGGCCTCACTGCCGTCCTCCCAGTGTCCCGCATCACCAGAGCTCTTATCGTACCTGCCCTCCCTGCAAGACTTCAAACTCCTGGTAGTCCAGAAAACCTCTCAGTGTGCTTCAGAACCCAAACAGATCCTGAGACCTTGTGAATGAATGTTAACGCCTCTTCTTGTTTTTCAGATCTCACCTATTGTGTGGTTTTGTGTACACTCATAAGGAAAAGGCTGAAAGAGCTAGAAAAGTTTGTAAGCATTGTACTGATTGAAGTTGAGTGTAGAGATGAAAAGCTGTGTTGGTTATTTCAAATAAAAGGCACTGAAGGCAAGGAATGTGTTGCACAGTTACCCAAAGGCTGTGCAAACAAAATGTTCAGAAAGCCGTTGTGAGAGTAACTTTGAGAGGATGAGACCGCCGGCCAGAATGAGAGAACAGAAGGAAGCGGAGAGGCTGCCAGAGAAATGGCATGCACAGGAAGTTCACAGCTGGGCAACAGTTAGATCTCAGAAAGAGGAAGAATCATATGACTGGAACATGGGTTTCAGAGCAGGGGGATGGACAGCTTACCCAGGGGGGGGGGGTGAGATGAGCTAGCGGTGAGTACCAACCATCCCTGGCTGCCAGTGAGATCATCAAGACACCCAGCAAGAAACTCTCAGAAATGGAGTTTACAGATCTTAGCACCTGCATCACAGATGTGAAAGAGGATCTGAGAGGCAGCAGCTTCAACATGCATAAACAGCACAAGCCAAAGCCTGAACCAGAGGCCCATGGACCACAAGGGATTAAGGATGAGTCCTGAAAACTGGGTTTCTATTGATGGCTGTCATGTGCCAACCTAATCCTTCTACAGAACATCTTTTTCTCTTCTGAGATTCAGGTTCACTTTCTGTGGCAGGAAGGAGGGACAAAATGCTAGGGGGCCCTTCCCAGCATGCACAAGGATTGGGATGAAACGCACCAGGCGATTGTGAGCGATGCTGACATCCTCAAGGCTATAAGATGTGCTATCTGTCTTTCGCCATCCTGTGCGTGAATAGAGAGCATTTCCCGTTTCTGGTTCTGTGGCTTTTTTGTTAATGTGTCTCAATAAAGGAAGGAAGCCAGGCCTGTATTTCTCTATCTTGGTTACTCTTGATCACACTGATTCCAAAATGAGCCATTGCATGGAAGGTTTAACTGCAAACTTTGAGAAATAAAGGGAGAGATTACCGAAGTCACAGCGAGGGTGGAGATGGGGGGAGGGGTAGAGGTGTAGGGAGTGGGAACACAAAGTGGGGAGGTGACTGACCAAGAGCTGATTTTTACCTGCAAAGGTCTGGGGTTTTACCTGCGAAGGTCTGGGGTTTCTGTACAGCTGCCTCACTGCAGTGCTGCCCCAGGTCTCTCTGCTTCCCATGGCTCACCTGGGAATTCAGAAAATAGGGAGATTCAGTTCATGTCTCAGCATGGCCATTCATTAACTGGGAGAGCAAAGTCTGTGTCCTTATATGCAATCCTATGGCCTCTCAAGCCGGCAAAGCTCAAACGAGCCAATACAAGCAGGTGTGCTGTCTCACACTACGCACTACGTACAAAATAACAGTCTGTTGTTGAATTTTCTTGTCTCTTTCAGTTATTTCGGTTTCAAGGTTCTTGCCCTAAAACTTGCTATGTGGTCCAGGCCTTCATTTGCAAACTCCCGGCCTTTGCACCGAAGTTCTGGAATTATGAGCACAAGTCACCCTTCCCAGAAGGGGAGTGTCTTTACGAACATTCGTTGACATGTAATATGTGAAAATGCCATAATGGGACACAGTATTTCATATTTAAACTAAAATACTTTTAAACTAAAATATACTCATAAAATGAATCAAATATGCCTAAAATGTTTATATATCTGTATGCTGTACCTCAGTAAGACACTTACAGGACTGTGGAAGTGAGAAGTGATGTGAATTTATTTTAATTGATGAGCCTAGGGTGACATCATGAGATAAGAAGTGACCCACTTAGATATTGAACCCAATAGCATAAGCAAATATGCTAACATCCATGGCTGAAGACACGCGGGTGCCTCCTCTGCATGGATTCTAGCTTTGTAAAAGGAGACTGTGCTTAGAGGAGAAACTTCGGAAGAGGTGGGGAAAATACAAAACTGAAAATTTTAAATATCCATATTTTCAGCCTACACATAAAAACTAAAGATGATCTGTAAATTTTAAGTACTATATAAGTATGAGGGACTAACAATTGTGTGTGTGTGTGTGTGTGTGTGTGTGTGTGTGTGTGTGTGTGTGTGTATGTGTGTGTGTCTGTCTGCCTGCCTGCCTGCCTGCCTGCCTGCCTGCCTGCCTGCCTGTCTGTGTGTCTGCATGCCCCTGCAGGTATAGTGAACAGAAGAAGTTATCAGATATCTTGCCTTATTCACTTGAGACAGATTCTCTCACTAGACGTGGTGTTTTGGAGCTAGCTGGCAGTTAGCCAGCCCCGGGGATTCTTTCCTTTCACCTTCTAACAACATTGGAGCCATAAACACATATAGCTACACCTGCTCATTGTACCGGGCTGTTGGAGATTTGAACTCCAGTCTTCACATAGGTACAGTGAATATTCTTAACCACTGAGCCATGACCTCTGCCTGAAATTGAAAATGCTTATAAGCCAAATGTGGATAGCAAGGTAGGGGCCTTCACAAAGCAGGAAACTAGCACCAAGAAATGCCACCATGAGTTGAATACTGCTCATGTGTTGGTAGATGACAGATAAACTCTTAGCCTGAAAACCAGGAGTATCTAGGGAGTGATAGTCTCTAATAAACTCAAGACCACACAGCCAAGTGGAGAACTCTCCTTTGCAGCTCTTATTTACTATTCCCACATTTCTGGTAAGGCTGGTTCACTGATAATTTTATGAGAAGCTACGCTTCTAAAATTGTACACGCAATTCCAATTTTAACTGCTGGAGATTGGTTAATTCTTTAAACTCTGCAGGCTAAACCAAAAAACCATCTGTGGGCCAGATGCAACCTGTGAATGCCAACTTGCAGGCATTGCTCCGGGCAAAGAGGGGAGGGTTGAGTTCACTGAAGTCCGCATACCAATAAATAACAGGAGCAGACTGTGTAGTTGGGAAATTTCCTGAGGCAGTTAGTGTAAAGAAGGACTGGGAAAGATAGAGGTGGCGGGACATTTAACTAGTGTGAGGATAAAAAACAAACAACAAAGATAATAACAAGCATACAACCCCACACGCCCGCAGCAGTGATAGGAGTAATGGGGGTGGGGGTGTCTGGAGGCAATGAGGAAGTGATACAGAGGAAACCAAGAACCTAAAAGGAGTGACCCCATACAGTTTTGTCTTGTAGCCTTGGGAACCCTCTGTTTAAATATGAGGAAGGAAATGTGCCTTGTTTGACAACAACTTGGAGAGGAGGGGTCACTGGATACAGGGAAAAGACTGACAATGATTTTTTTGAGTGTCAACATGCACAGAACTCCAGCGGATGAGGGCTTGCAGCATTGAGAAGTCTTCTGGGGAAAGACATGAGTAGAATAATCTCACGAATAAAAACCAAAGGTAGAGAGAGTCGGGATAGCGCCGAGACAGCAAAGAGACTGGGTGATGTATCTGGGGTGAGAAAGTTGACCGCCACCAGAAGTGACAATTAAGCTCAAAACTAGGAAGTGAGTAAGCACAAATGCGTTAAACAGGGGAAGGGAAAGCTTGGAGCACCAGGAACAGCAGGTGCAAACCCTGACCTAGGGGGAGGACTGGGAAGGGCCAGTGTGGCCGGAGCTAGGCTTCCCACCACCCCTCTCACCGTCTGCAGCAACCTCAGAGGCTTCTTTGCTGAAGTAAGGTCCTGCTGATTGAGGTGACCCTTCAGGGCACCTCTGAGGCAGAACGATCTGTAGCCCTGTTGATCTGCTGCTGGACTGTTAGAAAGGGACCGTCAGCAAACCGTTTGCAACGATGACTTATAGGTGCACACCGCGTGGAAAACAGGCCCACAGAACGGCTCCAGCCAGCTCCAGCTCTCTTCTAGAAGTTTCCTCGTTGTTTAAGTTTTCCCCATCATCATTTTCGTTTCCTGGTTTCGTTTTACTTACATCCTTCCTCCTCCCTTTCTAAACAGATTGAAAAAAAAAAAAAAGACCCACTAACAATTTCTACTTTTACTTCTTTGCAGTTATCTGCACATCTCCTCCCTACCCTCATGCTACGGTAAAATAGCATGATTATTTTAGCTGTGATAGTATGTTCTAGAACTCCAGGAAACCATGACCCAAACAATTCAAGAACAACAGTGCATGTCAAAAACTATTGCCCTTGTCTGTCCTGCTTCAGCTAGCTCCTTCCCCACCCCTTAGCCCTGCCTCTTTAAATCTAAACTATTATAAGCATCCCCAAATCATGGCCCTTGTGGAATCTGCTTCTCTCTTCATCTGCTCTCTGGCACTGGGCTCCTGAGCATGTCTCTGTGGAATGGCCTCACTTAGCTTGCCGTGGATATTTTTCCAGATTCCTCTCCCATGGCCCGAGACACCTCCTTTCCTTGTTTATTAGGATCTAGGCCTCCTCACCTCAGCATTCAGAGGAATTTCAAAAGGTACAGTGCACCTCGGTTGCTTCTATTCCCTTCTCCCATAGGGGCGTGAGCATCTCCAAGAATATCTGCTGTTTCCCAAGCAGAGATGAATGGGTCCCTCTTCTAGACTTTGGCCTGTGCTTCTTCAAGATCATTTACTCCTTCCTTGTCTGACTACCAAAATCCCATACAGATTTCAAATCCAGCTCTGCACCCACCCAGTTGAATGAAAAACTCCTGTGCGTGTACATATGAGTGTGGGTATGCTTAATACATGTGTGGAGACCGGAGGTTGCTGTCTAGCTGTCTTCCTCAGCTGCTGTCCACCTTAGATTTTGTAGGTAGGGTTTATCCCTTGAACTTGGAGCTCATCACCTCAGTCAGGCATGACAGTGATCTCCAGGGGTCCTCCCCGACACTCGGATTGTAGATATATTGGCTCACAGTTGGGGTTTGCATGCTGAGGATCTGAACACGGGTCTTCATGATAGCACAGCAAAGCTTGGAATACATGTGCATGTGCGCGTGCGTGCGTGTGTGCGTGTGTAGGTACGTGCGGGCGTGCATTCTAGGCGCCGGTTGAAACCCATGCAGGAGATAAGCATTGACGAAAATCAGGTGAATGAAGACACGGGAAAAGGGCATGAGCAGAGAGCCCAGAGGCTCACGGCCAACAATGTGCAAGCACTCGTTTCTTGCTTCTCTTTTTATAAATCATGTATGGGGTGCTGGGCCCAAAATCTTGGTTCTTTGGCCATGTTCCCCTAAGTGTGGAAACTGATGCCTCTTAACTCCAGCGGTCTTGCAAAGCTCAACCGTGCGCCCCTAACAACAGGGCACTTCCTCCACGGCAGGCAGAATATACAGCCTTGTTTTGAAGCTCCACATTTGGAGCTGAGTCCTATGACAATGATTCAGACTTAGGCTTGTAATCAGATGGAGCCAGTTTAAAAGCCCTTCTCCTATTATTTATTATATAACCTGGGGCACGCTGCCCTATGCCTTTAAGCCTCCACTGTCCCACCCATGAAGGGGAATAGCTTTGCCTCTGTTGTAAAGGCATACAGAAACGAGAATAAAAGATTAATATGAAAATAGCATCAAGCTGCTCCATCCAGTTCCTGGTATGTAATGGACATGATGAACAGAAAATTTGATTATTGTTTTTCAGATTCCACAGTAAGTTTCAACTTGACTGTCATGTACCAGGAACTGATCTTAAGGACTCTTGGTCTGATCTTATCACTGTATGTATCTGGAAACAGAGGCCAGGTGAGGGACAGTCATATTGTACAAGGAAGTGTCAGGACTAGTTTCTCCATGTTCCCTGACCCACAGTCGGTAGACACAGTTGGAACATCTTGACCTCTCCTTGACTGTTGTGATTGAAAAATGCCCTCCGAGGATTTGAACTCTTGACTCACAGTTGGTAGTAGTGTTTGGGGAGGCTTCGTAGGTGCAGCCCTGCTGGAGGAAGTAAATCACAGGGGCAGGCCTGCAGAGTTCAATCTCTCTGTTCCAGGCTATGGTTGAGGTGTGAACTCTCAAGCTTCCTGCTTGCTGCGCGTCTCTCTGCCAAGAGGGATTCTTACACCTCTGGAAGGGCCAGCCAAAGTAAATTGTCCCACAGATTGCTTTGGGTGATGGTGTTTTACCCCAGTGACAGAAAAGTAACTGATACATTGACCGGGAACATGAATTTCCTTCTGTGTGCTCCGGCAGCAGAGGATCCTGATTTGGAGAAGGACCACTGTGTTTCTTTCCTGAGGATTCTCCTCTTCCTCTGTCCTTTCCTGTGATCAATTTCATTTCCTGTGGTTTCCTCGTTGGCCCTGCTTCCTCCCACGTCTTCTACAATAGATATGGCTTGATCACCACAGACCCTTTGCTTCTTTCTTTCAGATCGGAGAGACTCTGTGTCTCCTTGCCTTATGTCATAACACCATGCAGTTTACACATAGGCTATCTTGAGCCCAAGTCACATGACCCATCTCTTCTCTGTAGCCTGTTTTCTGAACTCTGTCAATAATGGGCCTTTCCATAGACGCTCTGGGTTTACCATCAGTAATGAACATAGCACAAACTATCTGCCAAGCTAATCCTTACCACATTGGAGATACTAACTTGTCTGACACTCATAGCATCCCGTGAGGTTGTAAGATAAGAACACTTACAGATAAGCAAAGTGTGACACAGATTAAATAACTGTTTCAGGGTTTTTCCACTGACAATTGGAGGAAGCAGTTGACTCCTGGGTTGTTCCAGCACTGCTCCAAGAAGCAGACTCTACCTGGCTCTTTGCTTCTTTCCAACCTCAGCTGCTTCTCTTTCACAGAGCCTTTCCTTTCTCAGTTCTAGCAAGAATCAAGAATTCCTCACCTTGAGGACTTGCAGATGCCAACCAATCTAATGCAAAACCTTACCAAGTCCACTATAGGTAAATTAGTGTATACAGAGGATCCACGCCCTGCTGGATCAGTTTATTTATTCATTTAAAAGACTGCCCTTAAGGAAACAAATAGGATTTCCTGAAATAGAATTTGTCCCAGAAAACTCACAGTAGTGATGATGACGATGACAATGATGAAGATGATGGTGAAGATGGCGACGATGACGATGACGGCAACAATTGATCCCCACTACGATGAGGATAAACATTTCTCTTGGAAACACTGTGCGAATAAATGCATTATTCTAAACATTACTCTAACCTTCTAAAACATCTGAGAGCACTGCTATTCACCTAACCCTTCCACCAGAGCATAGCACCAATGCACATCCCTCCCTTCTCACCCGCCAAGGAGTAATTTGATTCTCAATTGTCATTCAGCATTTTGGGGTACACAGAAACACTCTCCTTAGGTACTAGAATACCACTGATAGTCTTTCTCTTCAACTGAAAGCCTTTAGTAAAGAGCTCAGGACTTCAGCAGGCAGCAAAATCAAACGGCATCTCAATAGCGTTGCCTTGTTTTCCTGGTTACTTTCTATTTATGGCAAGTGATACTACTTCTCCATATGTGGTTAGGGCTGAATATAATTTTTTTAAAAAAGAAAGTGTATTTGACTTTGAAAGTGTGCCAATGATCTAGGAAATCACGATATATACCTGCTATTCAGAACAGTGAAATCAGGGTGACAGGAAGCAGAGCGTGAGCGTGGGGTTGTGAACAGTTGTTTTGTAGGATTCTAAGTAGTCTTTGCCAATCCCACAGTGGCTCTTCACAACCGGGAACCCGACTCCTCAACGGCCCTCAAAGTAACTTGCTCCCTGTTGTAGGCCGGTGCACTTCTGATGGGAAGCTCCAAGAGAGAAGATGACTTGTCAAGGTTACTCACAACGCCATGGCTTTTGTGGGATTAGATCTAAGGTGTGCTCTTCTCCTACTCATGGCCTGTCTATTCATCCAATGCTTCCCTCCCATCCAGACATCCGTCCTGTCGCTTACACATCATTCATTATTCAGCCCCTCTCCTACTCAATAAGAGAATCATGCACAGATCCCTGGCTCTGGGTATCCCTCACACACCGTAAATGACTACAACTTCCCTCTTATGCCCTTAGGAGGATACTCTTGTACCAGCTTAGCAGAACTAGAAAGAATATTTAGTCAGATAATTTTCTATGGGGTTTAATTCTCTTGCAAGATGCCAATTGAGAAAGCTGTTGATGTTTAGTCCCTTTGAATGATTAAATTTTTTTTCAGGTCAAAGAGTCCTGGATGTGGTCAACTGAATTAATCCCCTCCCTCCTGCCTCCTCTCCCCCTCCCCCACCTCCTTCTCCCCCTCCCTCCTGCCTCCTCTCCCCCTCCCCCACCTCCTTCTCCCCCTCCCTCCTGCCCCCCCCCCACCCTTGTTCTAATTTTAATGCCTTCTCCTTTTGTCCAAGGCCCCTGGGATGTAGAGGATTTATTAGCATGTCTCTCATAAAACCAAAGCATAGCAGGAAATTAAATTCATCTGGCATAAGCACCTGTTTGGAGAGCTTTGCTGGTTGCGCTGCTCCACTTCACAGTTGCCAAGGTGATGGCGAAGAGACTGACTGCTTGTTTGAGGATGGTCCAGATATCAATGTTAACGTCATCAACTAAATGAAGCACTGTTGGGGGAGAAATCGGCCATAGTGATCCAGGGTATCCCAGACCCAGGAAGAGAGATCTCAGAGGGATCCTGTGGAGAGCTCAACAAAGAAAAGAGAGAGGTGATTGTTTTGAGCGGCCTCCAGGGGGCAGACTTAAGAGTCATGGACATAAACAGAAGGAAGACAGATTTTAGTTCGAAAACTGGACAGTGGAAGCAATGCACTGTAAAAGATGCCAGTGGGGTTTTTCTCACAATAGTTTAGGGAGCGCACCTTGTAAAAAACTATGATTCTTCACCCCAAATCATTACCACCCCATACAACTAGACAACTCAAATGCTAGTAGTAATTATTTGTCTGGTTCGTTCTTCTCTCTGGAAATTTTGGTTCCTTTTCTCAAGGAAATGATGTTTTGTCTACCCTCATCATGACTCAAAAACAAACTGCATATTACTCGTATTCAAAGGGTCCTTTCACACCTGACATAGCGAGACAAATATGCATTCTATATCTACCTATTAATGCAAAAATATGCCACAAAGGGAATAACTATCTCTTCCTGAAGGTAGCATGCTAAGTACTTCATGTGCTTTTAACCTCATTTAACATAAACATAGTGAGATAATTCTGCCCAGAGATATTATTAAAAGATAGTCATGTTAAACAAAAGAATTCCATAGATGCTTGTCTGCCCAAGGATCATGAAGATGGAAGAATTCTTGCCGGAGCCAAGACCCAGCAGCAGGTTTCTTAGCAGTCCAACTAGTGGCGTGCAAGCATTCTTTGGCAGTACAGAGCCTCACTCCTGTTCAAACACTCACTAGATAAATCAAACTGTTTTTGATTTCTGTTTGGCAGGCAGGAAATGGCAAATCAGTGTCTTAAGGGATTGACAAAATATGTAATTAGACACTATCAATCACCATAAAAGAGCTCGGTTTTTCTTACATCAGATAAACGCAGCTTAGTCGAAAGTAGTTTAACTCAGTAAGGTTGCAAGATCCATAGGCAGCCACAGCAGACTGACTCACTCACTCACTGTAAAAGGAAACAAATCACCCTTGCTGGGCAGGGAGAGGGAGTGCAGCCTGGAGGGTAGGGCCAGACTCTTAACTTTCCTAACACCTTCAACAGGACACGCCCCATTTCTTCATGTCAGGCTCCTTTTTGTTGTTGTTGTTGTTGTTGTTTCAAACTAAAAGAAATAAACAAAATGGTCTACTAAACTTTTCCCTATTTTAATTATGTCTAGACTAGAATCCTAAAAGGAGGTCAGAGAAAAGATAACCTTCTGAAATTCCTACCTCAGTGGGGAAGACTATGCCCATTTGTCAAAACTGGTGGGGAATGTCACAGGACCTCCTTTTTTGACCAATGTTACTTCCTCTTCTTTATTTAGTATGTATGAGGTTTTTAAAAGATGTTTCCCAAATTATATAGCTAAAGTTTGGGGTGACTTAAGTGCACAGCAAATAAAAGATTGTGTTTCTCCGAAAAGGGTTCTGCCTGAGTCTTGTTGTTGTTGTTAGGGGAAGATTAAACTTCGTGCTTATTTATTCCATACCTTCACAAACAGGAAGTAGGTTTCAAGTGTTTTAGTTCCACAATTCTGAGTAGATGTGTATTTAAAGAAAGGTTGTTGCATAACCCGAAGCCTCTTCCTAAATGCACCAGACCAAGCCAGTTTTAGAAAACACAAATACAAAGTGGGTGTGCTTCGAAAATTATGTGAACAGAAGAGATCTTTAATTGATATTTGTGGGGTTTAGGGGAGATATTTTTGAGGCACTATCAAAAAAAATAGTGTGTGTCACTGAAGGAGGCCGAAGGGCCCATGTAGGTTCCATTTCTAAGTCCCATTTCTCAAGTAAACACTGCACCTACTTTTTTTTTTTTCAAAGGACTTCACTGTTCTGTTAGAGGAAATGGGTAATGTGTTCTAAATGAGTAAGTAAATTACCCAATGTTCTGGGGCAGTGGTGGCACACACCTTTAATCCCAGCACTTGGGAGGCAGAGGCAGGGGGATTTCTGAGTTCAAGGCCAGCCTGGTCTACAGAGTGAGCTCCAGGACAGCCAGGGCTCCACACAGATACCCTGTCTCGGAAAAAAAAATGCCCAAAGTTCACTGACAAATTTGAATTTGTCTGATATTTAACTATGTAACAGCACCTATGGTTCCTATAGAATTTGATTCTCACTCATCACAATGAAAATGCATTCTCTCTCCCTCCCCCATCCATCCCCATCTCTCTCTCCTCCTTCTCTCCCTCTCCCTCCGCCCCCTCACACACACACCTGCAGCACACCCCCTTAGAGAGGGAGAGAATTTGATTTCTTCTTTGTGGTTTGACTAAGGAATGATTCTAAAAGTTTCAACAGAAACCCAGGTGCTCCAATCACTGTTGTAGGCTTCTTCTGGTCCCTCCCCTTTTCTACATGGAATAACACAGCATCTTAGAAAGGTTGCCAGAAAATGGATCTTAGAATCAGACAGACTTAGGTTCGGATTCAGATTCTGGTGCTGCCTGGCCAGTGTCCATTAGGAAGCTCTTTGCCTCTTTGAGCCCCACTGGAGAATGGAGCTAAAAATACCCCTCATGGGATTGTGGGAAGGATTAAATGCAATAATGCACAAAAGGCACATAGCAGATTGTGCCCTAAATGTCAGTCATTGTTATGTTATTGTGTAATCTACAAAGTATGTTTGCTTACTCCGTGTGAGAGAGACTTTCAGTCTATCAAACATAACACATGTGAAATCAAACCTTGAAAATTAATTTTTTCCCAACAGTCAAGACATTTGCCAGCTGCAAAGGTTGGTATTTCATGAAATCTTAGTCTTAGTCTGATTTTTTTAAATAGGAAGGAATAACTATTGTTTTCTTTCTGTAGTTTTAAAATGGACTCCACAAAACGTGTTTTTAATATAGTGAATTATATGAAATTGTATGTGTGTGTGTGTGTGGGGGGGGTAAAGGCAGAAATAGTCCAATGGTGGCACGTTCACATGACTCAGCCTGAAAGATTAGCGAATTTCCCAGCCAACACATACAATTAATATTTTTATAGTTAAAACAGAGTCACTAAAGAAATTGTTTGAAAAGAAAATTATGCAGACTGGAGAGAGGGCTCAGTGCTTAAGAGCACTGGCTATTCTTCCAGAGGACCAGGGTTCAATTCTCAGCACTCACAAAGGCAGCTTGTGAGCTGATACTATCTGTATATTCAGTCCTAGGGAATCTTATGCTTTCTCCTGGCCTCCAAAACAGGCGCAAATGTGGCGCACAGGCAAACATAGAGATAAGACTCCCATGCACATAACATAAATAATGTAGTTTCATTTTCTTAATTGTAAAACAGAAAATGATTGCATTTGCATTCTTTATTTTCAGCACATCCCCAGATATCCACCATATAACAAGAAAATGATGCCACACCCCCAAGAATTAAGACTAACACCTCCCCAACGCTACCCAAATGTGTATACTTCTAGGTCTAAAGAAATGCAAAGGATGAAGTTACTGCCTTGGTGCGGTTCTCAGGGAGGGAGGACGCCAAACAAAATATTTTTTCACAAAGTGTGCTGAGAAACTCTGTGGCTGTTGGAGTCATCTCCTGTGCTCTTGCCAAATAACTGAAAGGGGATACACTGGATGTCTGTGAATGGGGTGTCACTTATGAGTGCTAGAAGCGGGTGGTACCTGGATGTGGACACAAGTGTCTGAGTGGTCCGCACTCCATGTCTCCACAGGAGCGCTTATGTGCGTTTCTTTCCTCATGTTTCTGGGTGTTCCTGGGTTTGTTTATAGCCACCTCTCTGTTGGACCAGGAGACAGCTGTCGTCTCCTGTGTGAGCGGGCGCGGGTGTGTCTCAGTGTCTGTGGCTGTGGTTCGGCATAAGTCTGAGCATGTCCTGGTCGTCAGGGTGCGTTTGTGCCTGTGTGTGCGTGTCCGGATGAGCTTGCTCTTTCTGTTCCTAAAAGAAAATGCACCCTGCGCCACCGGCGTCCAGAGACCTCTCAGCCCGCACAGGTGACCTGAACAGACAGGTAGCACCTCCAGATAACGCCTGGTTGGCGGGTCGCACAGCAGCCCCAGATTTCTCTCTCTGGTGCCCCAGCTAGGGTAGCTGGAAGGGAGTGGTGGCGTGGCCTCCAGGGAGCCGCTGGGCCCCGCCCGGGCTAACCCCAGGAGGAGGCGGGCTAGGCAGGGAGGGTTGGCCCTTGGTGCCTCGCCCCTCCGGGCATCCGGCCGTGCCATTGGCCCAAAGTTGTTGCACGTCACTGGGCAATTCCCCTAAAGTCTGGTGCACATAACGGGCAGGGCGCACTGCAAGGCTGCTTCTCCCGCGTTCAGGCGGCGGCTGCGGCTGCAGGCACCGCGAGCCCGGAGCACCCACGAGCTGAGTGTGCAGGACGCACCCCAGCACAGCCACCTACGGCCGCTGAATGAAGCTTCCAGGAGTCCGCCCCCGGCCGGCTGCGCCCTGTCGGAGGTGCACCCGCTGAGAGCGCCTGGGCACCGAAAGCCAGTGCGCTCACCTGCTAGCCTGCCTGCCATGGGGCCACACGGGAACGACAGCGACTTCTTGCTGGAACCCAACGGAAGCCGAGCGCCAAACATCACTCAGGAACGGGACGAACCGTGGGTGGTGGGCATGGCCATCCTCATGTCGGTTATCGTCCTGGCTATCGTGTTTGGCAACGTGCTGGTCATCACAGCCATTGCCAAGTTCGAGCGACTACAAACCGTCACCAACTACTTCATAATCTCCTTGGCGTGTGCTGATCTACTCATGGGCCTAGCGGTGGTGCCGTTTGGGGCCAGTCACATCCTTATGAAAATGTGGAATTTTGGCAACTTCTGGTGCGAGTTCTGGACTTCCATTGATGTGTTGTGCGTCACAGCCAGCATCGAGACCCTGTGTGTGATTGCAGTGGATCGCTATGTTGCTATCACATCGCCCTTCAAGTACCAGAGCCTGCTGACCAAGAATAAGGCCCGAGTGGTCATCCTGATGGTATGGATTGTATCTGGCCTTACCTCCTTTTTGCCTATCCAGATGCACTGGTACCGTGCCACCCACAAGAAAGCTATTGACTGTTACGCTGAGGAGACCTGCTGTGACTTCTTCACGAACCAGGCCTACGCCATCGCTTCCTCGATTGTGTCTTTCTACGTGCCCCTGGTGGTGATGGTCTTTGTTTATTCCCGGGTCTTCCAAGTGGCCAAAAGGCAGCTGCAGAAGATAGACAAATCTGAAGGAAGATTCCACGCCCAAAATCTCAGCCAGGTGGAGCAGGATGGGCGGAGCGGCCACGGACTCCGAAGGTCCTCCAAGTTCTGCTTGAAAGAGCACAAAGCCCTCAAGACTTTAGGCATCATCATGGGCACGTTCACCCTCTGCTGGCTGCCCTTCTTCATTGTCAATATCGTGCACGTCATCAGGGACAACCTCATCCCTAAGGAAGTTTACATCCTCCTTAACTGGTTGGGCTATGTCAACTCTGCCTTCAATCCTCTTATCTACTGTCGGAGTCCAGATTTCAGAATTGCCTTTCAAGAGCTTCTGTGCCTTCGCAGGTCTTCTTCGAAAACCTATGGGAACGGCTACTCTAGCAATAGCAACGGCAGAACAGACTACACAGGGGAGCCAAGCACATGTCAGCTGGGGCAGGAGAGAGAACAGGAACTTCTGTGTGAGGACCCCCCAGGCCTGGAAGGCTTTGTGAACTGTCAAGGTACTGTGCCTAGCCTTAGCGTTGACTCCCAAGGAAGGAACTGTAGTACAAATGACTCGCCACTGTAATACAGGCTTTCTACTCTCTAAGACCCCTCCCTGACAGGACACTAACCAGACTATTTAACTTGAGTGTAATAACTTTAGAATAAAATTGTATAGAGATTTGCAGAAGGGGGGCGCATCCTTCTGCCTTTTTTTAAATTTTATTTTTTAAGCTGCAAACAAGAGAGAGAGAGAGAGAGAAACTGTATTTGAGTGCGTATTGTTTTCTTGTATAGTTCAGTACCTCTTTGTATAGAACTTAAAAGTTTCTGTCTGAAGAGTGTTGGTTCTGGAGGACTGAGTCTGTCTGTCTGTCTGTCTGTCTGTCTGTCTGGATGATGTTTCCATGTATCTACCTCATTGGTCAAGTATTAAGGATAATATATATTGCTGCTGGAAATGTGTATCTAAAGGAGAGAATTTTCTTCCTGTACCCTTGGACTTGAAATATCCTGTGTCTCGGACCTTTCTGCTGTGACTATGGGCCCTTTCTCTCTCACTCCACTTACTTGCTCAAATGGAGTGTTGCAGGCAGGGATTTGAGGGACAACATCAGTTTTGTTTTGTTTTGTTTTTTTGCTGAGCAAGGTCTAAAGTTTACAGTAAATAAATTGTTTGACCATGACTTCATTGCACCTGTTTCTTCAAAACCTCTTGACTCTGGAGTGTCCTTGTCTCTCCCCCTGGAAACCACAGGTAAACCATGTGCCATGACTGCTGAGTGGCTTAACGTATAAGGGTACCAGAATGGCATGCACCGATTGTCTAGCCCTTCCGCGTGTCTTTGGAGCTCCAGATGCCAGCCTGTGCCTTTCCTAACTTCACTTGTGTCCCAAAGCAGTCCTGCCTGCTCCCAGCATAACCCAGTATGTCCTACAGTTTCTATTCTGTGCTGTCACTCCAGAAACCCTTGACTCACGGGGACAGAGTTATGGGCATATGTTTTTGTCCCCACATGCTCCTGACACCCACCCTCCAGCCCTACTTGCTTAATAACTGTGTATATTTAGATCACTGCTGTCTCTTACAGTAGTGCCCTTTGTTCTGCGTCAGGGGCTTGGTGTGTTCACGATGGGGAAGATGTTCTGTGTAAAAGCTGTTCAAGCATCTAGGAATTCCAAGGGAAATCAAAGGCCTTGGTCAGAGAGAGAGCAAAGCTTTAAAAACATAGCTGGTGCATGCCTCACGCCCTTCAGCATCTCCTCCCTCCCGTCTGCTGTCCCGGGTCTTCTGCTCCCTGATTCTTTGCGCTTCTGTGTAAACCAGGCTTCCCCATGTCTGGCATCCCCGTGCATTATATGATATTTGGCATCAGTCCTGTACCAGTAAATTCCAGTAGCACACCCCCCTCAAGTTTACAAATAATTGCCAAGAACAACCTCAGCCACGATCTGTTACCCCTAAGGGTAAAGTACTCCTTAGTAGAAAGCCTGCTGTAGGCTTTGCAAACCTAAATCATTATTACTACAAAGGTTCTATTTTTGACACCTCGGAAAGGGGGTTTTCCCAGTTCACTCAGTTGTGACAGCCCCTCAGCCCCTCCTCTTTCTTCTTCATCATGGTGCCTTCTAAACTTGTCTTCCAGCTGCTCAGGTAGTTACCACAAGAAGTCAAGGTTTTAGGCTCACGCACGAGTTATTTGGGAGGGTTTATCAGTAGAGGTGAGGCCCGCAGGCTCTTACTGCCTGTTTGCAGAGAGATTATAATACTGTTAAGAGGCACAGAGGGAAATCACAAAAGTAAACACATTTCTCCTTGCAGCCCCTTTCTATTTTTGCCTGTGTGTCTGAGCCAGAGCTTGGCCCAGGTTTCACAGAGCAGATCGCCCTCCTTGGCAACACTAGGCTGGATAGGGTCAGCCTTCAAGGTTTGACATCGTTTCTTTCACTCAGAAAGCTGACTCCACTTCTATGTCCCCTACTGTCCAAGGTCCCCAACACCAGCCTCCCCTGCTTCTTGAAAGCTCAATGGTGGGGCCTTTGATCTCTCAGAGAGAGGCTAAGCCCGTGCTCTACAAAGTGCAATGTATGCTATTCTGTGCTCTCAAGTCTTGGTCAAGGTTTTCATATTGTAGTCTCCTCCTGCTCTGGGACTCGTGTCCTGAGGTACAGCAAGCTTCTCCAGATATCCTCCACATCCCCCCATACCCTCACAAGGTCTTGGATTTGGAGAGTCCATAATCTGAACAGTCTGAAAGCCTGATTCTGGAAAGGACCTGCACAAGGTAAGTGATGAAAGATGCCAGAGCAGGGGTCAGGCAGCAGCCCAATCACCTGCCAGGAACGGCTATTGACGGTATCACCACTGATGAATGGCTATTGACGGTATCACCACTGTTCTCTGCCTTCATCTGACCTGTGGAGCCTTTCCCTGGGATTGAACCGTACTTCACTCATTAGGGCAGGGCTTTTGTTTTTTGGGGCCTTTTTTTGTTTGTTTTGTTTTGGTTTTGGTTTTGTTTTGATTTTTTTTATTTGTATCTGTAATACAAAAATCAGGGACTAGATAAATACTCTGCAAAAGGAACAAGAATAAGAATTGCTTGCTTTATTAAAAAGAATCTACTCAGTTATTCCTTGCTTTAGAGAAGTTGGAAGATCACCTAATTCTTTATAACCAGCATGTAATTTCAAGTCACTTCAGCTAGAATTACTCATATATATATATATATATATATATATATATATATATATATATATATATATATATCTCCTGCCATTATTTTTTAATTAAGTGGACAAGAAGTACTTTTAATAAGTAAGTCATATTATGCATATACTCTTGGCTAAAGGAATTCCTAATGCAACTTGTTAAAATTTCAGCTATGAAGGTTAACATCAAATCTCAGCTAAAAGAGACTTGCAATGTTTGAGTCCCTTTAGGAATGCTTTAAGCTTAAGAACTTTGATCCATTTTTAGGGGCTTGGAAAACAAGAACACAAGGAGCCTCCTGCGATCTCTTGTTTTTCACCTCTCGTGTCGATTTGTGTTCCCTCGGCTCTCCGTCCCTCCGCGTCTCCTGTTTGTTGACACGCTAGTTACATAAGGTTTGTGTTGGATTCGTCACCCTAAAGTTTTCTTTGCCTGGACAGCAAGTTCTCAGAGTCTGTCAAATGAGAACCTTATCCTGAGATGCAAACTGACAGGTGTGAATGGTGGCGGGACAGGGTGGGCCTGCCTGCAAGATAATTACTGAGGCAAAGAATCTAGGAGGGGAAAGGAGCCTGGAAATAGGAGCTGCCCTTACATGCTGCTGAGAATGTCTGTGGTGGAGCACTTGTTGCCAAATCCTTGTACACCAGAAAGAGTCCCCTCCTCGGGTTGCTGTAGCACGCCTGCTGGGTGCATGTGAGAGAAGTCTGAGCTTGTGGTTTTTCCCCTTCTGGGCCACTATAGACAGTTATCTGCATTGAAATTGAACTGAAGGTCGGGTTCCGTTTAGCAACTGTTGAGCGCTGTAAAACCTTCAGATGAAGATAGAATAGTTGTCACCTGGCAAATAAAATCAATAGACACAAAGGGCCACCCAGCCAGCTAGTGGCTGAGGAAATATCAGAGCCTAGCTCTGCGTGATTGGAGAATGCACAGAGCCTAGCACCCATGCAGAGCAGGAAGCAGCAGGGGGCGGGGAGACGTTGGTGATATAGGCCAAAACAAGGGCCAGAACTGGAAATGTGATGCCTTGTTGAGAGAAGCGGGAGCTTGTTGTGGGTTGGGACAAGGAGGAATGTCCCTGTAAACCATGTGACTGCTGGATGGCTAGGAACAGGGTCAGGAAACAGATCACAACAAAGTTGTGTAAAATGAAGAGATTTTAAGCACAGCAATTCCTACAACTGAGGAGTAAGTCTCTGCTCAACCTCTCTCTTAATTTCCCTCCCTCTGTTTCTTTATAGCAAAGTAAGGCAGTTTCCTTGGGGGAACTCAGTTTGTTTACCTGTAAAATGAAGCCCCTACAGAGAGTATCCAAGCTGTGCTAAGCCCTGAATTTGTACAGCTGTTCATTTAGAGGCTAATTAGAGATTTCTAAATATCTCCTGTTTCTAGTTAAGAGCACATGACATTTGTTATGGAAATAATAGCCGGGCATTCTGAGGATGGTCAGTCTGCCCAGGGCATGCTGTGAGGTGCTATCAAGTGTTGGAAGACTGTGTGAGGATCAGGCAATGTCTATTGTTTGTAAACACTGGAGGACAAGCATGGCCTTATGGATAGGCAGATTCCAGGGCAGGTAAAAGAAGATTTTTCCTAAGCATAAAATAGAAGAATGAGCCTTCTGTCTTTGGAAGCATTCAAGAGGAAGCACTGCTCAGGAGGAAGCACAAAGTCTTCTCCATTGAGCCAAGTGAGGCCCCTTCCACATCTGTAATCCCATTTCTAGAAAATAATAAACCTGACCGCCCTGTGTTCATCCTTCCAGCTGGCCTTCTCCCCAAATTCCTCTGGATTTTAGAAGTTTCACCATTTTCATAGCTGGGAAACCTCCCGGGGAAACCAGGGTCTCAACAGCCCTAGGCCATGGGGAGCAACCAGAAATAGAGCGATAAGGTTAAGCAGTTTTCCACACCATCAGACCTTTTCATCAGCTGCTCTTCCCATGCCTCTTGCAAATGACCTACTAACTCCCAAAGAGAGAGGAATGAGAGATGCAAAGGTCTCTCTGCAAAGGCTATTACATCCTTCTCCACCCTTGAAATCACCGCACTGCACTTCCCATAGTCTGTCACAGACCCTCACAGAGCAGGAAGGAAGTGAGGCAGGTTCCTGGCCAGCACAGAATACTCCAAACAGTCTAGCCCCCAAACCCAGAGACCTAAGGTCTGTGGTAGTCCAGCCACTAATGGTCAGGGCGGGGAACCTCTGGCAGGCCACTTCCTCTCCCTACACATTTAATCTCCTCTTGAGAGGTACTCTGGGTTACATGAGCTTCTAACTTTCCTTCAACCTCCTATCTGTAGGAATTCGGGATGCCTTCTGCGATATACATCTGGTTGCTTTACCTTTATTTTTAAAGCACATTTCCCCTCATTCAAAGAGCAGTAGATGCTTAGATAGAATGATTTAAAGCATAAGAAAGCTAAATCTCACAGCATGTTCTTATTACGTGCATGCTTTCTATCTCAGTTTGAAGAGTGCTTATGCAGTGCATATACATATATTTTGAACTTCTGTGGAATTAGATTGCTCACGCTGGTTTTCATTCTCTGCTAATACTTTCACAAATGCCTTCCCAAGTGTTTCTGTATGTGACATGACCCAGATATTATCATTTTTGATGACCATTAGCCTGGTGATACAGAGTCCCCCCAAGTATCACACATAGGGTACAAAAGGACTGACGCTCTTTAAAAGACGGAATCAGAAGGTCTGACTTGAATATGTAAGAATCTACAGTTCAGAAAGTTCCTTGGGGTTTTGTAACATGAACAGCTATGAACATATTTTAAAGGACATTTGGGTTTAATATTTTCAAAAATGTATTGTTGCAGGAAATATTAAAAATGAGCGGCAAGTTCCTGCGCTATACCCAGCTACTCTCAGCCCCAGATGTCTCACCAACCAGTTCTTATCTCATGGAGACTCTCTGACTCAGAGCTCTAAAACTTCTCTACTCAGCTCGCTAAGCTACTACTGGCAGGTCGCTACCACACCAGCCCCATGCTTCAAATCCCCCACAGGCTTTGTGGTGCACATCAGGCAAACCCACGCTTTGCTGCTGTAGCTTTCTCTGTTGAACCCAGTCAAACCACCTTGTGAAAGAAAACACTACACAGACTTAGTTCAGAAACAATGGTAACTCAAACTCTGGGCACAACAACTAGAATCCTAATCTTGTAAACCATATAAAATCTAAATCCCCTGGTGGCGAATCTTGGTGGATCCACCATAGAAACTGGGAGACACTGGCAGCTACATCTTGTCCATCCACTATCCCTGTCCAAGAAGCCCCTAACTCTCTCCTGCTTCCTCTCTTCCTCTGTCCAACCCAGAAGCCCCATCTACTCGCCCAGTGATTGGCTCCTTTATTCATTAGGAGATTGGTTCATAAGAAGTCACCTGAGTACGTGACTCATTCCTCCTCCAGACAACTCCTCCTGGGAAAGCGGAATTAACATCAAAATACAAACAATACCAGGGCCATCCACAACAATGTATGATAATAGAAAATTTGAAACATCAGATTATGCTCTGAAGAATAAGTTTTTCAGTGACATAAACATTGCAAATTAAACAGAGTGCTCCTTGCTACCTTCCTTGCTAAAGGAAGAAACGGCTATTTCTATACTAAACCTTGATGAAAGCATGCTGTCTATCAGCTTTTAGCATGTAGGAAACTAATCGCTCAACTCACAGGACTGAGCTCTTTCTTCATGGTTCGAGGCCCCGTCTATTGTCTTTTGTTCAGATTAGTCTTGCAAGTCAGGTAGTAACCTAGAGCTACATGTGCAAAGCATGTCGGTATGCCTCTATTCCAATCACAGATCTTGTGAGCTGGGCAGGGAGATGGCTCGAAGCCACAGGTGCTGCCTCACGGCCAAGCACTGCCTGGACAGTTGTCACGCCTGCTTTTACTTAGTATCCAGAAGCAGCATTAAAACCTAGTACTATTATGTTTGTTGTTACACCGTGAATAAAGAAAGAGACTTGAAGAGGCTGAGTTGCCCAAGGTCACATGGGCCACTAGAGTGAAACCAGAGCTCCATGTGGTTTGCTCTTGGGACATGCCTGTTCCCTCTTCCCTGGAGAGAAACAGGCAGGAGAGGAGGGCAGGGGGAGATCAGAAGGGGATGTGTAATGGAGGGGAATAACTGTCAATCTCCAGGGACGTGTCTCTGAAGGGTCTGATTCATTTATTATCCTGGGAACAGGGAAGGGGGTTGTGGGGGGGGGAGGCCCATGTGGTCTAGGCAAGTTGTCGCTATGCATCAACTGTACGGAACCAACCACTTTCCTGTCATCCAAGCGCAATTTGAGAAAGTTTCCCTTGCTGGGTGTAAGGGGGGCAGGGGCAGCCAGAGGCATGTGAGGATGCACCACAGTCTGCCCTGAGTTACGTCTCCATTTTCTGTGAGGCCTTGACACCTCACCCCAGGATGCTTTCCCCATCCCTCGGCCTTCGTTGGCATGAACATCAGAAGCTCAGGATGGACCCTGATGTGTCTTTCAGTACTTAGAGCCTACTGGCTGTGCAAGCCCAGGTCCATGGTGACCGGGGTGACTGGGCAAGGCAGTACAGCAGCCCAGAGAACGAGGTCTTTTCTGGCTTGTGTTATTTATTTTTTTTTAAACACTCTGAGGGGGGCGGGAAGCTGGAATTTCTAAATGTGTTCATATCCAGGAAGAGAAAACAACTTTTCACATCACAACAGCAACACCGGTGACACAGCAAAACTGGAATCCTAGAGACTCCTGTCTGCTTTTCAATCCTATCACATTGGTTTTGAACACTAAAACCTGTGCTGAAAAGCCACAGGTGTCTTTGTCTTTGTCTGGGGATTTTCTTTATGGTCCTGTTCCATTGCTGGCTTGTATATATATATATATATATATATATATATATATATATATATATATATCCCTTCTACTGTTTCCTGTTTCCATACTATGGATTATTCTAACCATCTGTAGCTGGGACTTGGTGTTTGTTCTTTTGGGTTTTCTGTTTGGCTGGCTGTGGGTTTGTTCTAGAAACTCCCAGCTCATCTGATGTGGATTACCCGTCACTTCTGCTCACAGACATTTTGCCTCTGTTTCTTGTTGCCTTGCCCACATTGTCCCTCTTTAAACCCCTCCTCATCCAGTGTCCTCAGCCCGAAAGAGTGGAAGGTCTCCCTCAAGGAAATGAGGCTGGATGCCTCGTGAGAGGGGTGGGAACATGGGCTTACATTTCTTGAAAAAACTTTTTTTTTTCTGAAAGTGGAACATACAAAAACGTAGTTTGGGGGGGAGGGGTCCTGAGAAAGTACACACCCCAACCCCCATCTCTGAAAGTCTTAGTGACCAACGCAGTTAGAGGACAGAAAACTCCATTTTGCCTCAGGTTCTCAGAGGATTTCAGAACAGAATCTCTCAGGACAACAATCATGTGCTTTGGCCATCATACAGTTGTCATCTTCCCTTTCTGCTCCTGAGCACAAAACACAGGCATAGGTGTTAAGCCCTTCCCTTCATGACTGTGTGAGTTCATACACATAACCACTCTGTCCAATGAACAGAATCACGATTTCCCTCTGTTCTCTAATAAAAACAATGTAGGTGGAAACAATTTAATAATGATATAATGTGGCCTAAGAGAGGAAAAGGATAATAAAAAAAAGTGTCTCCAGCACTGAGGCCTTTAATACAACCCCGATTAATCACAAAGTGACATTAGGCACCACCACTGCTACTGAGTCACCAACCCTCTCTGTGCATGACCCTGGGAGGAAGCAGCAGTTTGGCTCCTTGTCCTTAGTGCTAAGTCAAACCACATTACGGTCTATATGAATCAGTTCTCTTGATGTACATAAGTGTTCTTACTCTGAAATCTAAAGGGAGACCCACCCAGCTTCAGAGAGTAGCATGACTCACACGTATGCATGTGCCCACAGACACACACACCCAAATAAGCACACAGACGCTCACATTGCTGTTGCTGTGTTTTAACACGGTTTGGTTTGGTTTCTCTCTTCCAAAAGTCATATGCAAATTCGGTTTCCATTTCAGTGGTGTTGTGAGGCGGGGCCTTGGAGAGTGGTTACATTATTAAGGAAGAAAAATGCTCTTCTCCAGGAAGTGCACCCCTTTCCGAGAGAGCATATTGTTATAAAGTGGAACTGTCCCTTCTGTTTCGTCTCTCCTGTTCACACCTGTTTGCCCACTGACCTTGAAGCCAACAGACACAACCAACCAATCTTGAACTTCCTAGCTTCCAGAACCGAAATAAACTTTTCTTTTTTATAAAATAAAGTGTCTCCTGTATTCCGTTATAGCATCAGAAAATAAACTAAAACAGATGTCTGCAAGCATATGAGCAAAAAAGTTCATGCATGTATTTGTGCACACATATACATATGCTCATTCTTTTCCTGTGTATTTCCATATTAACATGTATACCTAAGTAGAACAAGAACTGTCTTAAACATCCTTTCCTAAGCACACAAATGCAAAAGTATTCCTAGGCACACCTCTTGTCCTCTAAGTGAGCAAACATACTACATTATGTAATCAGAGCCACACTACGAGCTACATGTATACAGGCCCCCCATGCTGACCCTTCTCCCCACGTAAGTGTACATATCCCTGATTTGTTATATGTCTACTGAGGTCTTATTATTTGCCAGAAAATCGTTTAAGTGTTGAAAACAACAAAAACTTTATTTTTGCCTTATGTTTGTATGTAATAGAAAAGGTAATTCTTTAAAATGCATACTTACCAATGCCTCTCTCTCTCTCTCTCTCTCTCTCTCTCTGTCTGTCTCACACACACACACACACAGAGGGGGGAGGGAGAGAGAAGGAGAGAGAAGGAGAGAGAGGGAGAGAGAGAGGGAGAAAGAGAGAATAGAATGTATGGGAATGTATAACATTGCAATTATGGCAGGTACTATGAAGGCAATGTGGAGCATTTAGAAAATATGACTAAATGGTCAATAAAGCTACCCTCAAAGAAATGAAGTTTCAGCAGTTATCCAAAGAATAACTACATGATTCCTAGAAAAGGAAAAGGAGAGGAATGCATGCCACATGGCAAGAAAAGCATGTGCCTGTGTCGTGTGTTAAAGGGAAGCCTCTTGCATCAGAAAACCAAGCACACTGATAACTAAGTTCAGCTGGCATACAAGGAAGAAGTCACAGGTGACCCTGCAACTGCAGGCCAGGGAGACAGACTGTGAAGTGTCCTAGGCTACACTAGGATCTGGGTCTTTATGCCAAGAGCATTTCCACACCAATGATATATTTGCAATCGAGGTCCAGCTATTGTCAAAGATATATTTAAAAGAATTATCATGAGCATCACTACACAAAAGATTTATATACATACATGCTTTCTTTAAAATGCATATTTACATGCATATGCATTCAACTACCGCTTGGATACTTTACAAACAAATCACACATAGGATCAGGGAAAGAGCATGCGAGAGCAGTGAGGGATGAGGAGCGCTCTCTTTACCAGATAGCACCAGGCCTAAACCAGTCCATGAGGCAAAAACTTAGAGAGTGATGGATTTGAAAGGAACGCTCTGCCGTTGTTGCTTCCTCTGTGTTTGGCTGACTGGCACCATGCATGTGCCTCTAGCGCTGCTCCTCCTCCTCCTGGCTCGGAGCATCCAGTGACAAGGTGGGGTTTCTTCCAGAACATGATCATTGACTATTCTTGGCCTGGGCAAAGAGAGGAGGGTGGGAAATTCAGGTTGCATAAAGATTGCCTTGTGCCTTCTCAGAGTTGTAAGCAGAGCCTCTGGCAGCCACAAGCCAGTGTACTCCTAGCACACAGTGGGCAACATGAAGCCATAAACACAAGTAACAATGGGCAAATCAGAGGACTTGGAGACCTGCTGGCACTGCAGTGGGAACAGCCATGAAGCTCTGTGGCATGTGACAATGGAGGTGATATCCATGATGGCCTTGTCCTCAATGGCCTTGATGCAGTAACTCGTATTTACTCATAGCGAGCTTTCTTCCAGTGGGGGTAGCATCTTGCAGAGGGGGAAGTTGTAGGGAGTTTTTCAGCTATGACACACACATTACTTTCCCATCAGTGGATTAGAACTATGCTTGTGTACATTTGGGCTCTTGCTTAATAGCAACGCCAGGGAGGGCCTTGTGCAAAGCTAGTGACAGGCTCCAGGGAGATCATTGAAACATTCAATAGATATTAAACTTACCTAGAACCTGTATATTCTGACCCTTAGTAGGTCCGTGGGGGATTTGTTGATACCACGGGGACTCCTATGCACTGATATTTTATTTTCCAAAATGGTCTTAGAAAATGTTTTCTTCCCTAATTAAGAGGAGTTCCAAAATATTTTTCTTTTGCTTCAGGCTTGTAGGAGACATGTTTCTTTCTCCTCAGTTGGACACTTTTTTTTTTTTTTTTTTTTTTTTTTTTTTTTTTTTTTTTTTTTTTTTTTTTTTTTTTTTTTTTTTTTTTTTTTTTTTTTTTTTTTGTAATCTTGGTGGCAACTTACCAGCCCCATTGAGTTGCTGGAAATGGTAGTATTCAAATGAACATTCAGCAGTGTTGGTCCTCCAGACTAAGCCAGTACTCTACGAGTTACAAAGGACTTTCATATTGGCCATCAAGTCTAACCTCTATAAAAATAAATAAATAAAACCCTAAGGTCAATTTGGACACGCCATTTCACAAACAGGAAATCTAGCCCAAGCATTGGACAGAGCTTAATTTTTCAATTCCTATCTACATGCTTATCTTTTAAAAATACCAGTTCTATAGTGTCCCCCCAACTCGGTTACCCTCCTAAGACCCAGCATCCCTTCCCAGGCTTATCTGCTCTCTGCTGAAAGTGTCTGAGTCAGGATTGACACTCCCCAGCACTGAAGCCACAGGTGCCACGCTTCAGATAAGTAGGTGCCTGCTCTAGGGACAGTCTTCAGAACGCTGATAAGCAGTATGCTTGGTCAGGTCTAGCAAACATGACTTAGAGCAATATCCCCAAGCCCTCCATATCCCTTGTGCATTGTCTAGACACTTATTACCCACAGTGAAGTAATGGAGATCACACGTCCCGCTCCCCACACTGAACTGAGCCGCCCAGCTATCAGCTCAGATACTCTAAATTGTTCTTATTTACACTGCCTCATTCCTATGAGTTCAGGACATTTCTATGGGAAGACCTAGTTCATTTACCTCAGTCCCACACCCACTGGAGATGATCCAATCTGTTTTAAGGGCCAAGTTCCACACCTCAATAAAAAATTTTAAAAAACAAAACCAAAAAAAAAAAAAAAAAAAAAAAACAACCCTGCAGGCTCCGGGAAGTAGTTGAACTTCTTAAAAACAACTTGTGTGTGGTTGAAATGTTTTATTTTAATCATAGCAATTAGATGTTCTTGTTTTGCACAACATCCTGCAACAGAACCCCTTCAGCACTGAGGAACAGGTGAGTGGCATGTACAGTAATAGATTTGGGAACGTCTTGAATGGATGACACATCCCAAAGCTGAGGAAAGGGTTAGCCACCTTTTCTCTAAGTAGCAACTAATATGGTTTATTCAGCCTTCCAGGGGAAATCAATCATTTTGAACAATTTTGATCTGCCAGGGATACGGCAGTGACACAAATAACTGCAGATTGTCTTGCCTTAGATAGCTTTGATCCAAATGGGAAGACAAACAATGAAAGGAGAATTATAAATAGTATTTGCTTCCAGGGCTCTGAAATTAGCAGTCAGCCAAGCATACTCATACTTATGAGCAGGAGGAAAGGGTGAGAAATGGCCTTCTGGATTTTGCTAGTAGAGTCAGAAAGATATCTGGTGTCCGTCAACTTCAGCCTGGGCGCCAATAATACATAAAAATTTAATTACCTCTCCTTTAAAAATATCTCATGGAAAAGTGGGGTTGACAGAGGCTTCCAAAGTCCTCAGTGTCTTAGTCTGTGTCTATCCTATTCTGCGGGGCAGGAGGGTCTTCATATATCCAGTGGGCTGCTGGGTAAGAAGGAGGTGGAACTCGGTTGCTATAAACCGAAGGGCAGATACTCAACCAAAGGATGTTTTTCAAGTAAAGGGATGTCAGATTTGGCAAATTAAAATGGAGTCTACCCAGTTGAATCTGAATTTCAGATGAGTAGCAGATACTTTTCCTTGTAAGGATGTCCTGAATGTTCCATGAAACATACTTGTATCCAGAACATTTTCTGCTTAGGTAACATTTGAAGGTAACTGAGCAACAGGCAGTGGTAGTGCACACCTTTAGTCTCATCACTCAAGAAGCAGAGGTGGAGGCGGAGGCAGAGGCGGAGGCGGAGGCGGAGGCGGAGACAGACAGGTCTGAGTTCAAAGCCAGCCTGGTCTACAAATCAAATTCAAGGCTAGCCAGGGCACAGAGAAACCCTCTCAGTGAGCATGCAACAGTGTGGCATCTCATAGCCCTGGGAGAGAAAAGTCAAATGGCAATAAACATCAGGACTCACCGAGCTTTCAGTGTGGGAAATGACAGCAAGCATCTAGATATGCAGAAGAAGGTATTTCCAAATGTTATTTCTCTCAGTACTTATGGAAACCAGCAAAGGACAAACTGGGGGAAAGCAAGGCCCCAAGGTCAAAGGTTTAGAGAACAGCTTGTCCTGTATTTCCCTTTTGGAATCCAACCTCTGGTCACATCATAAAAGCTCTGAGAACCCTACAGGAAGTGTACCTGGCTGACCTGGTTTAACCAGGCTTGCCCACAGATGCTATTTATGGAATCAGTTTTATCTGTTTGTTTTATAAGGACACCTAGTAACATCATGCAGACCGATGGCTCTGCTCAGTGCACTTTGGGGAACACCAGTATAAAAACTGAAAGTCGTCTTCATAGAGCCAGTGGGCTGCTGGGTAAGAAGGAAGTGGAACTCAGTTGCTATAAACTAAAGGGCAGATACTCACCCGAAGGGTGCAGACATCCGGGAAGCAGGTGCTTGGTTCAATGTGATGTCTAGACCTTTCTAACAATTGGAACAGTATAGTAGGTAACGAGTGAGTTTCTAGGGACTTATTGAATCCGAAATGGAATGCTGTCAGGGACACTAGAGGATATCCTTGCTCTGTGTAAGGAGCTCTGTGACTGCTGTGACAGATCACATTACATGCAATGTGGAGGGGCCTCTTCCAGCAGCTTCCTCTACAACAAATTCCCATGTTCTATATATTTTCTGAGGCCTTTATCTATCTTTTCTACATCTATTCTTCTTATGCTCCCTCATATCTGTAAGCCAAGCATATTTCTTCCTCGGGGATGTTTGTGCTCTAACAGGAATGACCCATGGTCTCATCTAGGTCTTTTATAGCCTAGCCACCTTGGGTCACTCCCTGACCCTCTGGGAGGAGTTTATCAACCCCAGATGTTAGCTAGAGCTTGAGACCCCACTTGGCAGAGAGGAAAGAGGGCAGAAGAATCTGGATTGGGAGACTGATCTTGTGATATTTGATAGAGCCATATTATCTGATACACGGAGCATAAGGTGCTCCAACATAGTTCAAATCCTACCTCTGCCTTTCCTGGACTCCTGTGACCTGGAGAAAGCTTCCACATCCAAATGAACTTTACTCCACCTTGTTAAAAAAAAAGAGAAAAGACTGAAATCGCAATGCCTCCAACCCCCTGTTTGGGAAAGGAAGAGCAGCAAAAGGGACACAAAAGGACCCCTACAGAAATCCTGCCGCTGAATGGCAGGTACTCAGTAAAGGCTACTGTCCTGAGTGGTGGTGTTTGTTCCCATGGAAACAGTAGCAAACACCCAAGGAACTCAAGACTTCTTTAGAAAGTCACTAATCATATGCCAAGAGCTCAGGCCCCGAGAACCGGATGAGCCGGGATCGCCTCACTAACACCTTCCTTAGAAGACATGCTGGGCTAATGAAACTAGTAGACAGATGTATTAAAACACAACAACTCTTCCTCCTTCAGGGTAGAAAGTAGCTGGGGCTGGAGACAGGTTGCCCTCACCCTTGACTCAAGTAAGGGTCAACCCCCACCACAGTTCCTAGTACTTCTTGGCTATATTGAGCTGCTGGGAGTTTCCATGACCTGTACCACAGACCTCCCTGTAATGCTGCTGATTCATTACCTCTTAGCCTAGGGAAGCCTCACAGACCTAAAGCACTTCCCATGTTCACTAGCATGTGCACAGGTGCTCTGAGGTCACTTTGATTGGTATCTATTCTTAGGCCAATGGTTCTCAACCTGTGGATAGCGACGAGCAGAAAACACACATATTCCCGATAGTCTTAGGAGAGTCCCGAACCAAAATTTATCTTCGTTTCTACTCCATTATTTGGTGCTGAGCAGCATCTCAGTTTCTAAGACCATTGGAAGTGTGTGTTTTCCGATGGCTGTGACCCACAGGTTGAGAATCACTGAACAGGCCTGGTTCCTTTGGTAAAGACTTGAACCCAGAATTGTCTGTGAGGAAATGTGCCGATAACAGACTTAGAATGGGACAAGACCATTTGTTCCAATCCTGGGTCTCCAGGCAAATGGGTTGTGTGGCTCCCCCTGCCCTCCCCTCCCCCACCCCACCCCCCGCCCAATCTTTCGCTTGAGGATCTCCAGCTCTTCGTCTCTTGGGAAAGTATCTCTGATCTATTTTTGCCTGAGTTTTCGTGCTCTCCACACAGATTATCATCTGCCTGACTCAAGTTTTGATTAGCGCTCTTGTTTGATCTATTGTTTCATAACACAAGTCTTAACAGCCCATAACAGCCCTTCTCGGGTTATGGTAGCATTGGTTAAGGTATCAGAGCATTTGTTACAGTCTCTGCAGAGGATGCTTGGTCCCCTCAGCCCTAGCCCACATTACTCCTGGCCACTTTGGCACAAGCAGACGCAGTCTCCTTCATGACATGACTCTAAGTGGAGTCTGCTTTTCACATTAGCTGAGAGAAGGCCCTGAAGTCAGAAATCCTTGGCCTGTGAGTCACTTTGTTGCTTTGTGCCTCATTTCCCCCAACTATAAATAGTCCATAAATAGTCCGAGCCACACACTTTCTCATCCCCCAGGATCCAAGGGCCTGGTACAGGTGCTCTGTGCAAACGGAGAGCTTCTCCCCAGTAGCCAGGTCTGCTCTTTCCCCAGGTGGGCTCTCTCAAAGATCACAGCCCTCAGGGGTCGCTAACTAGCCAACATGTCTCTCCATCTCCCTACTTGCTTTCTTGGCAGCTGCCTCTTTCATTGTATGTATGTATGAAGTCTCTGAAATATAGAAGCCAGGCTTTGCAGAATAAAAGCTCTCTCTGTCTCCCTACTGTCTTTAGAGTAAAGTCCTCAGCAGGTTAAGTTCCCAGGGAAATCTCACACTGAGAACAAATCATATATCCCAGCACAGGGCAGCACATGCCATTCCATTCAGACCCCTAAGACGCAGGGCAGTGAACTGGAAAACAAAAAAAGGAGCAGGATTTGCTTGGTATCTGAGAGAGTTCCATGACTTTCAAAACGGTAAACATGTGCATACAAAGAGAGTTGTAGTTTCAAATACTAAAGGTTCTATAGAAATTATGAACTTTATCATCTGACCCATTTTACAGATGGAGAAACTCAGGCCCCTGAGCTGGTAAATTATGGGGGCAAAGTGGTTTTGCTAATAATTTACTAATTTCTCCCAGTCTGTAATCAGAGACATCTTGGTCACTCCCCATGTGAATACATTCTGTGGCCCACCACACACCCACAGAAGCCCAGGTCTTAGAGGCCTGACATGGTTGGTGCCCACTGCCTAGGTTCATACTCCCTGCACACTAGGCCTCAGCTACTTTGGAATTCTCTCTGCTCCCTGAAGACCAGGTTTTAAGGAAGCTCTGCTGTTGCCTCAGATGGAAAAATCGCCTTTCTCTGACCTCTAAGCATCTTGTCTCAGCTCAAAGGCACCATTCATGGCAGGTGGAGGCATGGTCTATCTTCAATCGCTGGGCATCTTCCCATGTGTGCCAATGGGTACACCATGAGCTTGACTCACTGCTCTTGATTTGACCTCCAGTGTCCGGGACAAGGTTGACTCATCCTTAATATGTAAGAACTATTTGCTGACTGACTGGGCCAGAGAATGCATACTGAGGGGAATCTCACAGTGCAAGGTCATATAAAGAAGCAAAGAAAATCCATTCCTCCTTCTGAACACTGTTTTTATTAGCACTGGGAATATCGCCCCAGATCATCGCTCTCTCTCTCTCTCTCTCTCTCTCTCTCTCTCTCTCTCTCCCTCCCTCCCTCTTCCTCTCCCTCTCTCTCTCTGTTTCTCTCTCCCCCAAATCTCAAATATATATAAAATCTCACATATATATAAAACATATATACATATATGCACATATATGTATACATACATGTATATGTATGTATTTATGTGTATGAATATATGTGTGTACATATATGTGCATATATGTGTACAATATATGTGTATATATATGGTAGGTGATATACATTATATATTCAATAAAATTGATATTCTGTTAAAGTATGATTTGTGTGTTCCTTTTCCCACTTACCATTAAATTGTACCTGCATGTGTTACAAAAAAGGCTTTTAAACTGATTGTTTTTACCCCTAATTGATCCACCACTTTCCACACCATTCTCATGAGACTTGATTTTTTTTTTTACGACACTTGTAGTAACTGTTTCTGACTGTGAGTAGTTGAGTAAGAGGTACTCAGTTCCGTTCCAGGAAATGTCAACAGAACCATCGTTAACTTTGTAGGCTTCCCGTGGCTTCTTTCAGTCTGCCTGACTTGGATGATGACCTCGATATTAAGTCAAAGATTTGTGGTTAGAGGTTGTGTTTCTAAAACTTCTTGTTTGGAAGATAAAGCAATAGCAGTGCGTGTGAATGACCGAAGTGCATCATGGGAGAACAGAGGCAGGTCCTGATTACGAGTACACAAGAACGTCCCTGCTGAAATCAATTGATATTAAGGGACAGAAGATTAAGGGACTTCCAAATACAGACATAAATGGTCAGAGAGCTGGCTGGGCACTAGTGGTGCATACCTTTAATCACAGCACTCTGGGAGGCAGAGGCAGGCAGATCTCTGTGAGTTCAAGGCCAGCCTAATCTTCAGAGTAAATTCTAGGATGGCCAGGGCTACACAGAGAAACCCTGTCTCAAAAAGAAAATAAATGGATAGATAGATAGATAGATAGATAGATAGATAGATAGATAGATAGATAGATAGATAGATAGATAGATAAAATCCTAGAGAACTGAAAGGAACACCAAGCCAGCAAGCACATCCTTTGCCTTTTAGAGGAAAACTGAGACCTATAAAGGAGTTCTGTCTCACCCAAAATGACTCCCACGGCAAACAATGGTGGAGACTGGGCTGGAGGCTGACTACTCTTCACAGGCAAGGTGGAGCCATTTCCATGCAGAGAAACTGAGATCCTGTAGCAGAATGTATTTCGAACTGCAAATAACTATACTAGCCAGAGTTCTTCAGAGGAACAGAAGCAGTTCTACACATACACACACAAACACACACTTGCTCAGAAAGATGAGCTTGCAGGTATAAGACGGCTCCTTCGTTTTTCTCTTTCATTCCTCATGTCGGCCAGCCGACATGTGGTTAAAGTTGACCACATTGGGTGGGTCTTTCGCCCTCAGTTGGTGTCCCACAGCCCAGAGTCTCAGGAAATGGCCTGAGGTCAACACCAGATAAACACTGGGAAGTGTGTTTCACTAATCTCTTTGGTATCCCTCAATCCAGTCAACTGGCAATTGAGATTAACCACCGTGGTGCCCAAATTAAAAGACAACGATTTGAACTATACTGTCTTAGAGAAATCCACTAAGGACATATAGTGACTGTCCAATTATTAAACTCATCTAGTTGAGATACATGAGGTTGTAAAACTACACTTCCAATTGAAAAGATTTGCTAGTGAGCCTCTAACACATGTTAACATTGTGCTCAGTATCTTCCCAAGACCACCAAACTACTCCAGGGTAAAGACAGACAACAACAATAAAAACAATAACAAGCTATTCTGTATTCTCACTGTGTCCTAATGAATTATCTGCCATGCTTCTTCTGGAAACAGTCATGAAGATCATTATTCTCCATCCAGAAGGAAGGGTCATGGCTCATTCATGGAGCATGACATCCATCATCAAGCTGCACTAAATGAGCTATGACGTAACAAGTAGAGAACAAAAGATAGGTTGCATGGTAGGGGTGACTATTGCCAAGTGGAACATGTTTTCAAATACTGGTCTGGGGAGATGGCGTCTGAGACGTTCTACACATCGTGAATCCATCGGAGTCAGCAGTTTGGCGGTGGTGACTCGTTCCCACACTACTTCCATAATCTCTAACCTCATCACTCAATGTCATCTGGTTGTGCACACGTGACGATGATTTGCTGATATGGAGTGAAACACTAACGTAGAGCTGAAGAGATGGTTCTGTGGTTGAGAGAGGACCTGGCATTAGTTCCCAGCACCCACCTGGCAGCTTGCAACCATGTGGAACATAGAGTTCTGAGGGGAACCCAACACTGTCTTCTGGTCTCCACTAGCCCTGCATGCACATGCCAGTTACGTACCAAGTGTGTCACATACCACAGTATGTACATTCAGGCGCAAGGGGTTGGGGATTTAATTCAGTAGTAGAGCACTTACCTAGCAAGTGCAAGGCCCTGGGTTTGGTCCTCAGCTCTGAAAATAATAATAATAATAATAATAATAATAATAATAATAATAATAATGTGACATGATAATCTGACCAATATCACTTGGCTTGCAGAATGGAGTTCTGACTCCTCAGCCTTGGGTGTCAAACCCTCTAATCAGAACCCTGACCCACCACCTCCATTTTCTTCTGCTGATTCCATAATTTGACCCTGATCTTTGCCTCCCATTTGGGAGGGAATATGAATTTCCAGGTGTTCATTCTTTTCCCAAATTTTCAAACCCAGGCCCTGGTTTGACGTCTTCTATGGTCACACTGAGCCAATGCCTCCACATGAGCACTCGGGATCTTTCCACTATTTGAAATTAACTCCATGCCTGAAGAAAGTCATGGTTTTTGTAAGCTAACAGAGCATGCTTTGAAATGAAACTGTAAGGAGAGAGAAGCCGAGATCATACCCATTGGCTTCCAGATCCTCTTGAAGAAACCTTCCCACTTCATATTCCATAACACAGGAAACACAGAAAAAAAATGCCACATGCATGATAGGATCCCATACATTGCTCTGGGCTAGCAACATAGTATAGCACATGTAGAGTCTCAGAAACAACGTGGAAGACACTTGAAAGTCAGCTTACCCAAGCCCTCTGTTTTACCCACACTGACACCAGCAACATTACACGTACCTGGTTCTATATTAAAGGTATTACAATCATTGTTTATTTAATCCACACAGGATCCATGCAGTTTTGATGGTATTATGCCCAGTGTACATGTAAACCAAACTGCAGCTGAGAGGGTTTGAAGAATTTACTTGTTTTTATAGCCTGGTGCTTAGACAGCTAAATCCATCACTACCATGAACCACTAGAGGACCCAGCCTCCAGTTATTGCAAAGGGGCATGAAGAATGTCTGAGACCACATGTAGGGGTCTACCTGGCATTCCAGTTTACTAGTTCCCCCTCTCTCCCACACTCCCTCTTTCCCCCTCCTTTTCCCTTCTTCCCCTCTCCTTTTCTCCTCCCCAGGCTCCCCAGTTTACTAGTTCTCTCCCTCTCCATCCCCCTCCCCCTCCTCTGTCTGTCTCTCTGTCTCTGTCGTTTATCTCTTTGTTTTCTTTTTTCTGTTTTGTTTTCTGCCCTTGCTTGCCAACCTGATCTCTCTCGCTGTCTTTCACCCTTTCCTCTTTCCCTGTCCTCTCTGTTTCCTTTCAGCATTGCTGGATTTGGGGAAAGATTCCACAGAGCTACAAGGGACTGAAGAGATAAATACCCCCCATCTCTTTATTTTGAAGATGAGAAAATGAAGGTCCAGAGAGGGGAAGGGCGTGGACCCAGAACACAGCCAGCCTCTGACAAGGCTGAAGCGAGAAGCCACTTCCTTCCCTCTCCATCTACCAGCTGGTCTACTGACTCCGTTCCCGGATGCCCTATACAGTCTACACACAGCAGCCAGCAGCCTTACCCTCTCTCTACTCTTTGATTAACTTGAAGAAAACAAGGTATTCCACATGGAGAATGGAGACAGGACCGCTTTCTGCAATGAGAGATCTTTTCTTTTCTTTTCTTTTCTTTTCTTTTCTTTTCTTTTCTTTCTTTTTTTTTTTTTTTTGGTTTTTGATTGTCAACCTGAATTGAGGAATCCCGGAAGACTGACAGAGCAGACCTGTGGGTGTCTGTACAGATCTCTAGCTCAAAGGGGCTCTGACCTAATTAGTGTTATAATATATTACTGCATTCAAGATTTCAATGGACTCTTAGGAAGTTGTGAGATTGTAGGAGGTGGGTCCCACTTAGGGGAAATGGATCCATGTGGAGAAGGGGGTATGTAAAGAGGTTAACTTGTCCCTGGTCCCTTCCTGCGACTCTTCCCTGGTTCCTGGCTAATGTACTGTGAACTTCTTTCCCTCACATTCTCTCTCTCCATGAACTGTTTGCCTCTCCATGGGCCCCAAGACAATAAAGTCATCCAGGCATGGGCGGAAGCCTTTGAAACTGTCAACTAGAATAACTTTCCCCTTTTTATTGTTCCAGGTATTGAGTCACGGTAGTAGTCTGTCTAACACTCCTTTGGTAAGAGTCGGCAGCATTGCAGAGCACTGGACATGAGCACCGAACTGTCAGAGACAGACACTTCTGGATATCTCTTTCTTATCCGTTCTCATCTCACCTGACTCTGAGCATAGGATCCCCTCTTTCTCAGTACAAATCGTCCTGGCTTGGTCATCTTCTGATCACCAGTCTCTCCCACCAGACTTTAAGCTTCATGGGAGTGGACGGGGTGCTTTGTCTTTATTAGCCTTACACATCCTATTATACGAATCAGGGCATAGTGGGTGTTCCTAAGTGTTCGCTGCATGAATAAACAAAAGTTCTAGTTCTGGCATTAGTTTATTGGGTGGCCATAACAGAGTATGTCAGGATAGGTAGCTTAACTGATGGGCACTTCTGTTCTTCTTACCACTCTGAAGGCTGAAAGCCTAAGATCAGGGTATCTGCAGGGCTGAGTTCCAGAGCCTCTGCGCATGCCCAACCCACTGTTGCTGCTTCGTGTGGTATATTTTTCTGGACATACCCACTTTCAGCACCTCTCCTCTTATACTAGAAACACTCTGCGTGTACTAAGGACCATTTTAACAGGATTCTTCTAACTTCACCTCCTCTTCCAAGATCTTCTTTCTAAATACAGTCAAATACAGTCACATTCACAGGTGCTGAGGCCCAGGGATGAAAACTGAGTTTTGCAAGAACACAATTCAGGTCCACGGCAGTTCCCTATCCTTTGCTAGCTCACAACTGAACAGGGATGCACACATAAAATATAATGATAATACAACATTAAAAAAAAAACCCCTGCTCTGATAAGGAAGCACAAAGCCTTGTAAAGCACAGATGATGAACTGTGACCCAACCAGGCTCTCTCTCAAGACTCTCTGTGTGCCTCCTACTGCTTCAGACCTAGAATACATTACACAGTACAGCAGTGCCTGCGACATCAATCTCTACGCTAGAAGCTAGAGGACCAAGACTACAGAGGTTTCAATAATAGTAGGATCTCTCTCTCTCCTCTCTCTCCTCTCTCTCTCTCTCCTCTCTCTCTCTCCTCTCTCTCTCTCTTTCTCTCTCTCTCTCTCTCTCTCTCTCTCTCTCTCTCTCTCTCTCTCTCTCAGAGGAAATTGCACAACCCAACAACTTATTTTGAGGACCAGGAATACAGCTTCCAGGTACTTCCGCCTAAGAAACTGGACAGACTATTTCTCCCACTTCTTCCTTTACTTCCTGTTCTTTGGTTTTAGTGATCTGTGACTAAACATGGCCAAAAATATTAAATGAGAAATTCCAAAAAATACGTGTGCAGCATGATGACCTTCTCCACCCCACTTAGAACTTTGTCCAGAGTATCCACCCTGTATATCCAACCCTCACTCTGCTAAGTACATATCGGCTCACTCGGTTATTTGTAGGGTTCAGCACTACCCTCTGCCTCAGGTGCCCACTTGGAAGGCTTGGAACATAGGTGCCATGGATAAAGTAAGGGAAATCCCAGATGCAAAATCAAATGCATGTGCGACCGAAAAAAAAACGAGAAGCTAAATAGGAGCTGCGCACCACTCAGATTAACATCAGAGAGATGTTCTTGCTCTTGAACCTGGAGGAAGATAGAAAATGGTATTACCAGGTCCTGGAAAGCAAGACACTTGACAGGACCTAGAAGTACCCAGCACACAAAGCCACCGATGGGTTTGCCAATAGACACAGAAAGTGCAGAAGAAACATCCGGCCTCTCCCATTCTCACATCCAGCATCCAGTCATTGACTCCCATTAGCCAACCTGACTTGAAGCAACAAGATTGGGTACCTAGAGTACACAGGTCCCTGGGGTGTTGAGCTAGAAGAAATTTGTAGGAAAGGAGCTGAGAATGTAAGTCTGCTGACTGGCATGACAGGTGACTTTGGGGACGTCACTTATTCTTAGAAAGTCTTGTTCTCCTTGCTGGTAATTTGAGAACATCATCTCTTAGACTTTTTTTTTTTTTTTGACTTGCACATAATGGTATTTTTGTAATCTTTAAAATCATGTATATAGAGGTAAAGACTTTTACACTCAGTTCTAATTGAACGTTTGGATTTAGGGGTCTAAGAAAAGAAGTGGTGTGGTGTTGGGGGGGCGGGGGGTCCTCAGGAACTTCCTTAAGTGCCTAAGGCGAGGAATCGCCTTCTAAGTTTGCAGCTGTTGTCTCTGTCTGCCTGTCATGGGGAGCAGGGAGAGTGTTAGGCCACACCTTCATTTCAAGTCAGGAGTCAGAGTGTAGATTTGAGACAAAAATGACAAGTATACAAAACTGTGGGAATCTGTGTTCATTCGATCTAGTCTTTCCATTGTATGTATGACTGGACTGGGAGGGCACTTGTATGGTGTCAGCTGCCAAATTCTTAGCAGAGGGAGACAAAACCCCAGAAGCCCCTCACTCCCACAGTTACCAGTCCTCTTTGCCTTGAACTTTGAGGTTTCTGATTAGTCTCGGTCGCAGCTTGCACTTGCAGGGCACCTGTCCTTTCTTATTATCCTTCTGTCTCTTTTTTCTCTTTTAGCTTTTCATCTCTCCTTTCTAATAACATTTCATGACTCAGTTTCAAGGGCTATTCCCTCTATACTGTGCTGATGGATCATGAAAGCTTACTCACCATTAAGCCATCTCTAATTTAACTTAAGAGAGTATAATATTCCCCTGAATAATGCAATTCTCCTTTGAAAATAGATAGGAGGAAGTAGCACAGACTCTGGACACCAAATTTTCTGCTAACCCTGTACTTTTGATGAAAATCAAGCCTTCCTATAACATTCAAATCATGACCAGAGAATGCAGAAATCTATTCTCTCTCTCTCTCTCTCTCTCTCTCTCTCTCTCTCTCTCTCTGTATCTCTGTCTCTCTCTCTCTCTGTGTGTGTGTGTGTGTGTGTATGCATGTAGCACTTGTATGGGAAAAAATACTACAGAAAAACTCTGTGTATCTTCCCTACACTCAGTTAACTGGCCTATGAGCCCCAAGAATCTATTTGTCTCTACTTCCAACGCCCTGGGATTTAGAGGCATGTATAACCACATCCAGATTTTTTTAAATGTAAATTCTGAGACTCAAGTTGAGGTCATCAAGCTTATACTGCAAACATTTTACTGACTGAACTATCATCTCAGCCTAAATGACCTGTTAATGTGACGCATAGCACCTGGTGATCAAAACACAATGCTAATTGGTGTGTTCCCCAGCTCGTCAAGTGAAGGGACTATGGTCTGAATGCCTCTAGTTTCCATCTCCCTAAGATGTTAAGAAATACAACCAAAAGCCTATTATGGTCACAGAGACACAAAGATAGTAATAGCCCTTGAGTGACTATGGAATTCCTAGTGGCCTGTTGCAGATTGACAGTTTTCTGATTTGGAGCCTGTGGGGCATCATGAAATGTCACTCTGTCAAGAACATCCGTCAATATTTGCTATGCGAGCACTGAGGAGCCTGAGCCCTGAAACATAGCACACTCTAGTCATGCATCCCTTCCAGGGAATTACTGTGCTCATAGCGTGTGCAAGGCCCTGTGCTAGGTCCCAGCAAGAGGAAAGCACAAGGTTTTGATACCAAGCATACTCATGGAATAAAACACATGATAACAAGGACATGGAAAGATAAATGTGATCATTTTAGTTTGTAATAATTTGCTTAAAAGATGTTTTGTGGTGTACCCATTCACCTTATCTTATGAACATTTAATAACTTGGGACTTGGGAGGTAAAACAGTACTCAACCTAAAATCAAAAGCTGGAGATGAAACCAACTGTAGAGGCTAAGATCTTAAAAACGGAAGAGGAGGAAGACGAGAGGGATGGGGGGGAGGAGGAGGGGGAAGGGGGATGAGGAGGGAGAGGAAGAGGAAGAGGAAGAAGAGGAAGAAGAGAAGGAAGAAAGGCAGAGAGAATGGACAAGGAGTGGAAGGCAGCCAATATGGCTGGCATGAAATAAAGAAGTTATTAATTATCAGGGAATTTCTGAGAGAGTTGTTTGGGGCCAGCTCAGCTTCATGGGCCTTAGCAAGGACTACAGAGTTTCCCCTAAATAGGGGAAGTCTTTGAAGGCTCTTACACAAATGGCACAATCTGGCTTACAGTTCTTACAGGCTCCTGGGTACAGTGAGAAGTATGGATTATAAATGGAAGAATGAAACCATTGCAGCCGTCCTCATCAAAGGTGAGAAGGAGAGGCAAGATCGGCACACATGGTGATGGGAGGGAGGGGAGCGAGAGGCTCTAGACGGTTTAGTTGATGGAGACAGTAGGATGCGGTAATGTCTCAACTGAGACAACCAGAGGAATCAAAAGCTGCCGGATTTATCTAGTGACTAGTCCCCACCTCTTGTCATGGCAACCAACTGAATATAAGAAATATTCAGATCACAAATATTCAGGAAAAAGGACATCCACGCTGAATATGAACAGTCCTTTCCTTTGTCTTTATTCCCCAAACAATTCAACTCTTTATGGTAACTTGACAAGGTATTATATATAATAAGTAAGCAAAAGAGGACCTCTTCTGTATAGAGAGAAGAGAGAAGGCTGTATTCAAACACGTTGCCAGGCTACAGAAGGGACTTGAGTACCGTGGTTTTGATATCTGCAGGTGGAACCAACCCACATGCAGATCCTGAGGCAGCACCATAAAGAGAAAGAGAGATGCCAGAAGTCCAGGAGGAGTCATGGCACAGACCTGGATATAGTCATGGCATAGATCATAGTCATGGATAGTCATGCATATCCACACATGTCATCCCTGCCCTAATGACTTTCCAGCAGTGGCATTCAGTGGATCTGTCCTGAAGGGACCTAGGACAGGTGCTGCTGAGCACTTGCTAATGCACATCACCCAAAGCAGAAAGCAGACCATCCTAAACTGTCAGGAGTACCAAAGCTGAGAATGCCTGCTTCACGGATGCTTTTGACATCTCTACAAATAAAGTCCCAGAGAGAAGTGGGAGGAGTCAGGGGGGCCTGAAATTATCCCTCCAGATGTGAAGGATCAGGCAGGAGCTTTGATTTGCTTCTGTGGCAGAGGCTGAGGAGAGCCAGTGAGTGTCAATTCGTGTAGAGTTTTTCTGTGAGGGTGGCTGAGGCCCCAGCAGAGAGGTCTAAGCTTTTTTGGAGCCTTACGGAAAGAACATCGTTAACTGGTTCCAGTTAGAGAGAACCTTGGAAGTTGGAGCTAGTGTACCTCCCAGGAAGACTTCAATAACTGGACATGAGAATTGATAGGGTGTGTCTGGGCAACAGCAAGGGCAGAAGAAGGAGCTGGGGGTCCGGGGAGAATGGGAAGAGGAAAAGAAAGCCCCTCTAGAGAGATAGACTTCCAAGGGCAGGTTTCCAAATTTGATATCACTTGGAGTCAGGTGGGTATCTCTTTCCTGACAGTAAAATCACCTGAGGGGGATTTTAAAATAATAACACCCAGGCCTCACCTCCAGAGATTTGATTCTCAAGGTAGTCTGGTTTAGGGCTTCTGCCTTGGAATGTCAAAGGTTCTCCCTGATATTCTAGATTGCAAAACAGTGGTCTCATCCCAGCATTCCCTGCAGATGCCCAGGGAATGCAAGGACAGGGAGGAGGGCAAAGGGAGCTCTCCCTAAGGGGGCAACCTCAATCAACCAGCAGCTGCCCAATCACCCTTGTAGAGATCTGGAGCCCATGTTGCCAGGCCTTTTTGTTCCCTTGTTTTGAATATCTGTTTCCTCCCAAAGCTAAAAAATCTGGATTTTTTTTTTTTACATTAGCCCCAACTATCTCAAAAATCCCATGCCAAACAAAACATGTCTGCAAAGTGCTCTGGACTTGGAGGCTGTCATTTAGCAGCCCCTGAGCCAAGCCAGTGGCTTCACACTTTTTTTTACTTTAGCCACAGGAGGCTTTGACCAAGCAAGTTCTTTTATACATTGCCATGGGTTGAATAAACCTAAACTCAAACAGTGCAAGTCCCCCAACAGGTCAGGGGTGTGCTCAGCCTCCCCTTGAAGCTGTTCTGAAGTTCTGGTTAGCTGGTCTGTATTGGGCATACAGACCCAAGGAGCACTCAGCTAATGTGGCCTCCTACATACGTGTGGGGAGTGTTTGGAGTTGTCACCATGACGAAGCTGGTTTTATGGCATTTTGTGGCTAGGGGCCAAGAATTCAGAACTTCCTGCAAGACAATAAAGTATCTTCCCACACAAAATGCCAATAGATCTCTACTGGCAAACACCAATGGAGGAAGCAGAAACCCAGACAGGTATTATCTGGCAAGATCACCGTAACTGCCGCTGTTATGCTTGCTTCTGTCCTACAGACTGAAGGACTTGTATCTCTGCCCAAAGGAGACTTTGCTGGATAGGCTTGGGTTAGCCGTAGCCCTAACACAGGGGAGAAAGAGATGTTTTGAAATTAAAGCTGAGTAGCTCCTTGATTGTGATTATCACAGCATAAAAAAAAAAGCTAACCTGGGGTTTGCTGCGGAAACTGGAAAAGTGGCTGGGATAGCCCTATCTCACCAGCCAGCTCAGAGTCAGTGGTCAGAGTTGGGGAGTAGCCACAGCAAGGAACAGAGACTTCCAGAAAACCCATGGGTCAGGGCAGTGACACAGGTTTATTGGTTCCATTAGTCATTTAATCTCCAGACCAAAGCATGCCATGGTCAAAAGCAAGATACAGGATCAGAGAGTGCAAAGACGCTTCCCCCCAGCCCTCCGAGCGACAGAGCCAAGGCCCAACAGTTCACCAGACAAGGCCAAAACTATCCTGATTACAGCAATGGAAGTGAAATTCAGCCCCATGCTTGGTGCTCCGGCCTTCTAGAGATCTGACTTTGTGCTTACTCTCACCATACTCTTGCCAAAGCCCAAGGAAGAAGTTTAAGTGTCGCCAGGGCAACAGTTTAAGTGAGCCGTTCTCAGGCTACGGTTACCAAAATTACACAGAGGACCTCCTGGAACCACAAGAGATTTTACTCAGCTGGACAGAGCAGGGCTGTCATTGCTCCAAGTTATAACACCCCTGATGGTCTATGCCAGACCAGTGAGATACTAGCTGTTCTCCCATCTCCAAGCAATGTCAGGTCACCATCTGCTTATAAGTGTGTATTCTCTCAGCTCATGGTAAAGAAGAGACAGCATGGGGTACCATGTCATAAAGTCAGCCTCCCATGGTTTGGGGAACCGTGTCCCTCTTAGCAATGCTTATCTGTTTCTATGACATAAAGTGTCATGCCATGACCCATTTTAAGCCGCCAATGTGATAACATCAGGGACTGTGGAATTCAGCAAGGAGGTTGTATCAGCCTGTCCCACTTCCGAAATCAGAGCTCTTTCCTCTAAAATATCCAAAGCTGGGCCATGAGACAGATTGAGGTATATTGATTCCTTTCTCATTGCTGTAATAACAATACCTGACAAAAGGCAACTTCGGGGAGGTAGGGTTTATTTGGGTGTACGGTTTGAGGGAACATAGCCTGTCACAGCAGTCAAAGGCGTGGCTGCAAGTATATAGGGTAGCTGATCTCATTGCACTGACAGTCCAGAAGTAGAGTACAGACAGAAAGTGAGGCTGGACTATATCCCATCAAAACCCACCCCAGTGACCCACAGCCTCCAGCCCCCAGCAAGGGCCTAGCTCCTAGGGTCCCAGAATAGCATCAACAACTGGGGTCCCGATGTTCCAACACATGGGCCTATGAGGATCATTTCATAATCTAAGGACCACCTAAAGGGAACAATACATTCTGAATATACTCGTTTATCGATGGCATTTGCAGAGCGCAGACATACCTATCACTACAATTCTATTGTGGTCTTTGAAGAGCAATAGACAGGACTTTAAATCTCAACTTTGTGTAATCTTAGCTATGTCTCAAACCTCTGAGGGCCTCATATTCCTCACAGCTAAGCCAGAATGAGTGCCTTCTTTAAAGGGAAGCCGTGAGGACTCAGAGATGTGCTATGCATAAATATGTAAAGTACTTGGCAACCAGTTCTACTTAAGAAATGTTTGTTTTCTCTCTTCCTCCCCCACACCCCACATATTTTTAAACCTAGAAAAGACTCCATAATGTCCCATTTAGATGCCTCGTTAAGGAATCAGAGTCCCAAAAGAGGTCAATAGCTGTGCTCAACAAACCACAGGCAGCTAGCTGGCAGAAAAGACACCATGCCCCAAAAGTTTGTCCTCTCCGCAGACCGACCTGGAGGTCAACCTGTGCAAGCTCTACAGATTTACTTCCGAGTGATGGTTTATGGAGGTTTATTCGCTGTGCGACAGAAAGGCCCAGAGCTGTCTTCCTGCAGCAACATAAGGTTTGAGTCTGAGCCGGCCCCGCAGAGCTTCTGGCTCTTTTTACCTTTCTGCCGCGGGTGACGGAAACATTTAAAGCTAAGAATCGGATCGCGGCTCTGCTCCCTCGTCTTCCCTTCACACCAGCTAATGTGTTTTTCATTTCTCTTGGCTGGCTTGGTTTCCCACATGTCCTCCCAAGCTCTTCCTCTCAGTTCCCCGAGGGCTTCCCACAACAAACCTGCTTTGGCGTCCTCTCCAAGGAGGGGCTGCTGAAATACATACCGGATATGTCTCTGGCTCTGTTTATCAGCCCCAGCCCAGACTCCTGGGGCTGAAGATGGCCGAAACAAAAAGCCTGAACTGGTCAGGTGGTCCAGTTCTTCCTACACTCCATCAGCTCAGGGATCATTCAACTTTGTCATCATTTCTCCAAATACCCTGGCAAAGATTTTCCTTTCTTTGCTTGCTTTCTGATTTTTTTTTTGAAAGCATCGACAGTAGCAGCTATTATTATGGAATACTGTATTTTGCAACAGGCCCTTTCTTTACCTGTGGCTTCCTGTTTAATCCCATTACAACCTATAAAGTAAGAGATACCAAAATAGGTTCATTGCAAAACTAGAATAGCCCAAGTCTGTTCATGCCAAGTGTTGGCAGGACCTTCCACCTCACCCTCGGTGCCTCGTGTAAGTGAGAAGGCACCAGCCTTAACAGCGAGCCTGTAGACTTTGTGGGCCCTGCCTCTGTTCCCCTATCTGCTCATGCTCTTCATTCAGGTCTTACATACTTCCTATGCAAGCAGTCTTGCTTTGTGCAAGCCCTGGGAGAGGGTAAGCTTATACAGCTTGTGGGTGAGCCTTGTACAGCAAACAGGGTTGGCTAGAAGACATTTACTCCTTAGGGTCCCTATTTCAGTTACTAGTTAGACAGATACTCAACAAGCACTCTTGCTCTTCTCTGTCCCTCCTCTCCTTACCTGTGCCATGATATGCTATTATCAAGTACTCTTTTTAGATAGATACAGAATATGAATGGTGTTTCAGGCAGGACTGTTGCTGTCAGGTAGGACATTAGGTATTCTGTGGGATCTATCGGCTTGTTTGTGCAATTGAACTGTTCCTTAGAGAAGCTGGGGTTGTTTGCCAGCATATGCTGGGATGCCACAGCCCCATGCCTCATTTCTTTCCACCCAGCAAAGCCTCCTCTGGTCTCCAGTTGAAACCATCTTCTTTCTAAACACGGCCACATCTGTGTCTCAGTGGGCATTCTGCTGTCCAGCATTTGACCACACTCTCTGTCTCTTACCACTTACCCTGGTGGATTGTTTAGTTCCTCTCTTTTAAAGAACACTTCTGATTCATTTTAATTCACTACTTCAGACCCCACCACCCTACTCAATAATATCAACAGTTTCCATTTAGTGACGCACTTATTCTGTGTTTGAGAGTCTTCAATACCTTATGTAATCTATCATTAAACTATTGAGATGACTACTGCTGTTTCCATTCAAGTAACTATCCACGAAGCATATAGAAGTAACGGAAAGACACACTTCCAACATGTGTCTGTAGAAGTCTCTAGTTCTCAATCAGAGGAGTCTCAAAGCCTACACTCTTCTGCCTAGCCCAGTCGCTGGGAAAATAGGTCTTCCACGGAGAATGTCAATCTTACCTTCCTATGAATCATCATGACTTAAGCACAAAGGGTAATTGCAAAGTCACCAATCCCACCCCTGTGTCTCACTGACGAAGACAGGGGGACCAAAGAGAGGAAAGTACGTCAACCAAAGTTGCAGAGACAGTAGCTAACTCAACCATTTCCCCTTGTGGCCTGCCACCTCTCCACCTCTAATTTTCCTAAACACTTTCCACGGGACAGGAATTGCTCGGTATTGGAAAGCATAGGAAGGAAGAGGGTGTGGATGCAGATGTATTTCATGCTGCTTGATCGCTCTGTATAGGACCCAACTTCCCTGAAGCCTGACTTTCCTGAGGACTTGTGCATAGATCAAATGCTGGCTTCTCTTTTCCCGTAAGTCAGCCTCCGGTAAGTGAGTCAGCTTGGCTCGTGCCTGGGAGTCCGTGCCATGCCTTTGTCTTTCTTGTGCTGGTTGCTGGGTTCTTGGGTTGCTTGCCCAAGGATAAACAGGCCCTAGGATAAACGAGTTAGCACAGACATACTATCAGTTGCTGTTTAACCTGCTATTGACAATTTCTACTAGCCTGCTTTCTACCGTGTAGGCTGCTGAGCAGCCTTCCCTGGCTCCCACCTACTGGATTTCATTAGAATCTCCTTTCCTTCAGTGAGGACAACTGAATATGTTTCTCGAATGTCCACAGGAAGCAAGTTGTCTCTGGTTGATTTATCCGTTAGTCCCATTTCTTCTTGAGTCCTTTAGGAGTTAAGAGGGAAACTCCAGCTCAAATCTATGTTCCTAAGGATGCACCAATCTGACATTTCTAACTATTTGTATGGCTTCCATGTATTTCATGTTTGCAATATACCAAGCAGTCACTAAATGACTTAATGCACTTATTTCTTAATGAAAATCCTGTGGGAAAGAAATTCTTCTATGAATATTAGGGTTCTCTAGAGAAAGAATCAACATGTGTGTGTTTACAGATATATATATATATATATATATCTCAGAGAGAGATGTGTAGCTCAGAGCTAAAATAGCAGGGTTATAAGGAGAAGTGAGTAGCTATGGGAAGGGAAACCCATAAGCTCAGTAAGCTCGAGAAGTTTAGGAGGGAGGAGGTTAGAAAAGCTAGGTAACGGTGATGCTGAGGGAGCCTGGAGGCTAGCATGCACCTGGCTATGGTGAGAGGCATCACAGGTAGCCATCTGTCCCTTCTGTCAGTGACAAGTGAAATGGCTCCTCAGGTAGAGGTGAACCAGCTTCACAAGTCCCTGAGGAGTTTGCCTAATTGACAGAATTTACAGAAATGGAGTTTCCTTTGGACCTGACACCTAGGTGGCATGAGAGACCTAAAGCTGCCTGCTTTGGGACTAGTTGTATTTCCTGGTACCACCCGAGGGTGCAGGCTGCCAGAAATTTCCAGGCCCTCCAAGAAGGAGTCCCTCAATTCCTGGTGCTTCCATGTTCTTCTGGCTTGCTCCTGACTGTTAGACTTCTTCCCTTAAAGAGGTCTCAGAGAGACCCTTAATTCTTTATATACATGGAAGCTGGATACTGCAGAGTCATGCTGCAGAAGCTGCCACACAAGAAAGAGGAATGGTGGGCCAGGCATGATGGTGCACGCCTTTAATCCCAGCACTTGGGAGGCAGAGGCAGGTGGATTTCTGAGTTCGAGGCCAGCCTGGTCTACAGAGTGAGTTCCAGGACAGCCAGGACTACACAGAGAAACCCAGTCTCGAAAAACCAAAAAAAAAAAAAAAAAAGGAATTGTGGAGCCAAAGAGATGGTCGTGCCTGACAACCTGAGTTTGGTCCCTGTACCCTACATGATGGACCCACAGGTTATACTCTGATCTTCATGCATGCACCATGACATGCTCATCCCAACCACATCCCACTCCACCCTGCATATGAACATGTATATGTGCACACATAATAATAATAATAGTAAATCAATTTAGAAGGAAGAAAGGAGAGAGGATAGATCAGTATGGGGATGTAGGTCAGTTGTGTTTGCTGACAAGCACAAGGCCCCATGCTCTCTCCCCATCATTGTGTAGGTGTGGGGTTACACACTTGTAATACCAACAGTTGAGGGGTGGAGCAAGATGATCAGGAGTTCAAAATCATCCTGGGCTACAAAGGGAATTTGAAGCAGCCTGGTATACATGAGACCCTGTGAGAAAGAGGGGTGGGGAGAGAAAAAGGAAAGAAGAAGGAAAAGGAAGGAGACAGGGGAGAAAGAGGAGGGGGAGGAGGAAGAAGGAGAGGAAAGAAAAGAGAGAGGAAATAACATCATGCTCACATGTTCTCATATTCATCATTAGCCAGGAAAATTAAAACAACACAGGCCCAGTAAGGACAGATGGTCATTCACAGGCCAGAGCTAACCCACAGATGTGCTTTACTTGACCACACAACATCTCTAAATGTTTCTGAAATTTACTGCTACTGCTTAAGGGTCATGTTTATATGTAATAAATGCCCTAGAGCTACTACTCTCGGCCCACCTGCTCACCCTGCCTGACTCCTGAAGTGACAGGTGGGATTTGCAGCCTAGGGTCCTGCAGACTGGCAGCATGTGTGCCTGGCCCTCCCTTGCCCCACAATAGCCTTTAAAAAAACAAACAGTAAATGACAACCTTGGAGTGAGCATGGATTCTTCTGCATGACAGAATGAGCTATAGTTGCTCCTGTAGAATGTAGCCTCCTCCCTTTCCTGTCGCCCTCTTTCTGGACACAATTCCCTATGTCTATCTCCCTTTGAAAGCTCTACAATCAGAGTCAAGCATAGTACTCCCCAGATATACTTACCAATATAGAAGATATATGAAGATAGGTATCTTTCATATTTATGTACCATAATTTTCTTCTTGGCACCTAAACCACTAAGCACAATGACAATCCAAATTGAAAGATTTGTAGCATATGAAATGGATTCTTTGCCTTGAAAACAGCAAAACAGAATAGACTCCAGAGAAAACAGACCATTATTTCCTGAGACTATACAGAGGCACATCTCTAACAATGTGAGAGGAATGACAAGCATCTTGAAATTGTTTTCTGTTTATAAATGTAAGCAGAGAAAAGCGTCTAAGGAATCTACTTATAAAATCTTATAAAATGTTGCCAACATAACAGCTGGGCGGAGTTATAGCCTGTTTTATCTGCTTCCAGAATTAATCCAGGTGTGTGTGTGTGTGTGTGTGTGTGTGTGTGTGTGTGTGTGTGTGTGTGTTATGTTTTGTGTGTGTGTGTGTGTGTGTGTGTGTGTATGTGAATGGTATGTATGGTATGTGGTGTATGTGTGGTATTGGTGTGTAGGTGTGGGTATTGTGTGGGTGTGTTGTATGTGGTATATGTGTCTGTGGTGTGTGTGTGTGTGTGTGTGTGTGTGTGTGTGTGTAGGTTGTGTGTGGGGAGGTATAGGGTGTGGTAAGTGTTTGTGTGCTGTGTATATGTGTATGTTGTCAGTGTGTGTGTTGTGTGGGAGTGTATGTGGTATGTGTGTGGTGTGTGTATGTAAGTGTAATATAGGGGTATGTTTGTAATGTGTGCTGTGTGTATGCGTATGTTTATGTGTGTATAGTGTGTGTATGTGTGTGTAGTGTTTGTAATTGTGTTATGTGTGAGAGTGTTTGTGTTTTTCCTATGGGATTAAAAGCTCACGAATAAAAAGCACGACCAACAAGAGAACCTTAGAAAACAAACACTCTGGCTATAAAATTTGATGCCCTGGGGACTTTCTCCATCTGCCTCTGGCTATTGGGAGCTCTTGGAGAAATTGAGAACCACCCTGGTCGTTAAGATTCTTATTGTGCAGTGGATAGTTTAATTAGTTTCCACTAACTAGGGCAGTACATCCAAAACAAATGTTCTTCATGTGCTGCTTCAAAACGATCCTCTGAACTATTGATAATTCGGTGTTCCTCTTAAACTGACTGAAGCAGTTTCCCAGTTAACCTTGGGCCAACAGAAACATTTACAACATTGTAGGTGTGGTGCGTTAATTATAACTTCAATATGCATGGAAATAAATGCTGAGGAATTAAAATCAAAACTGTTTTTGTCGCGTGCTCCTTAAAGTCATTTTTATAGAGCTTTGCATTGACACATATCTCCTTAGAAATACTACACTTTGGGTTCACTGATGGACTCCAAGAAGCCCCTAAAATTGCATTCAAGTTGTATGTATGTTTCAGGGAGGTCCGACCAATTTCATGTGCTTCTCAGTGGTCTGCAGCATCCATTAAAAACCAGAGCCATTAGTTCCAAGGGGGATCTCAGAGAGACCATCAGGACCTTTTAGGGAAGCAACTGAGTTAAAAGGACCACAGCTTCTAAACACCATTCCTTCAGCCCTTTTTTTAGCAAATATTCTCCCATATCCCCTTTTAAGCTAAGGACATGCTGTCCACTTAGTTGGTGGGTGAGAATAGAGAGTGGTTCCCCTGGACCGAGCCTGGGAACTCAATGGGGCACAGCCTAATCTTGGCTCCATCTTTGTCCCAGACAAGATTGTCTTTGACGCATTGGAATGGCAGTGCCCTAGGGAAAGGAGAGAGATTTTTTACTTCAAGTGACCTCTAGAATACTTGGCAAACACCCCCAATGCCACACTCCTACAGAGAACAGCTCGGGCAGATCCACTCCTTTCTTTTTCTGGAGATTCAGATGTTCAGCTCCACAGGATGATTGCAGAGAGAATTGTAACATACATCTCCATCCGGAACTTCTTGCCTGGTAGACCTTCCTGCTGTGTCTCCACCTGCCTGCTTGGCAGCTTCCTGAATTTCTGTGTGTCCAGCCTGAATTGTTAATAATGGCTTCATTGGCATACCTATAAAAACCAGGCCTTCTCTGGTCTTGGAAGGAATACAAGCACATATCAATAAGAACGCAACAGACTCGGTTTTAACCTTGTGCTTGCCCTACCATAACCAGAGCCATGCACAGAGCCAGAGGGGTTCAAATAGTAAGAGTAATTCAAATGGCAAGTATGTAACAATTGTTGAATGCAAGAATGCCAACTACCGTTCAAGTCAGTCAAACAAGCTATGGGAGTGGGGGGTGATGGTCAAGGAAAGCTTCCTAGCGCAGATAACAGTGAATGGAAACCATGGTTGGGTATAATTTTTGCGACATAGGAAGCTATGCTATCATGTGATGGAACACAGGGTTCTGGAGTCTGGCACCAGATGGCGTGTGAATTCTGACACTGTCATGTGCTAGATTTCCCTCTGCAGACCTTTCTTAACTCCTCCAAGCCTGAGCTGCTTTGCCTACAAAATAAAAATAATACTAGGTCGTACCTGTGAGAAGTAAATGAAACACACACACACACACACACACACACACACACACAGCATAAGTCTCAGAGCTTCTGTGCTTGTTCTTCAGGGTCACTGTCACCAGCATCTAGGGAAATAGGAACGACAAGCAGAAAGTTGAGGAAGCAACGCCCCAAGGGAGAACCGGCTGGCCTCTGGTTCTACAGTGAGCAGCTCAGCTCAGTGCCTGCCAGGGAGAAGCTGCACTCTTCCTGGCAGACTCCAGAGTGGCCCTGCAGACGGAGCACCAGTCGAGGCCTCTCAGCAGCCTCGGTCCTCATCAGCCAGGTTTGCTCTGTCTCACCTGTGGTCTGGTTCAGCGTCTCCGTGAACGACAGGACAGAGCCTGCAGATATGAGTGTCCCAGCATCTGCAGGGCCTGGACACAGCCTCTTCTGGCTACATTTCCTTCAGGGAGAGGTAGACAAGGAGTTGGTACAGCTACAGTGTCTAATCAAGGTGCAAAGGAGGACACAGGAGGACCTGCCAGAGCCGTTTGTGAACTTTTGCTTCTAGGTGGGGCCCTCTAGGTCTCAACATCTCTAGAGTTGGTGTCTTCCAGTTGCAGGCTCAGATGAGTACATACATTCTTTATATGTTTATTATCTCCATGCCAATCTGAATCTGCTACTCTATATTTTCTTCCTTGCATGTATCACCACCTGCTATCACTAAGGCAACACTTGTCACCTTGTAAACACTTACTATTTGCCAGATGTTGGGGAAAGTGTGCGATGATAACAATCTGGTGTGTACTTCCAAAGGTGAAAGTTTGTCTCTCTGGCTAGGGATGCAGACGAAGGTGAGAAGACAGGGAGAGGATTTTGAGATAGTACTTATACTTCACCTCAAAAATTAGAGTGAAATTTCCCAAGAAAGTCTGAGCAACAGAGCATTGCGAAGCACAAAAGACTGACGATGTCGTCGAGATTTGGAACACTGAGAACATCTGAGAATTGGGAAATGCAGTTCTGACTGGCTGGGGTTCTGGAAACAAAGGAGAACTACATGTTACTATGTTGGGAGAAGCTTCTCAATGTCACAGTGTTTTGAAAGCAATGCCCAAGAGCACTGGCTGCTTGCATTTACATCTGCATTCAGTCAGTGAAGCTCTGGACAGTGATGAGATCTAACAAGTGCTTTCAGAGGAACACTGCCACGACCTGATGTGCAGATTTGGGATGGGTAGGAGGCTGAGATCTGAAGCCAGGATCGTGGAGCAAGTAGAAACACAGCTCAAAGCATCCTTAGATGTTACCTTAAATCCAGAAGCAGGCAAGATCCAGAGATGAGGTCATTATGGCCACATAGTTGAACGAAAGCATGAAAGAGGGAGGTAATGCCACCGCCTGCAGCAGGAGCAGAGAGGTCAGGAGGGGGAGGGGCAGGAGAATCTAGGTGCACAAGGAGAATTACATAAGCCTGACCTTGTCAGGACTCAGATTTCTCACTGGTGAACGTTTATGGACACAGAAGAGGCAAAGTCCTGAGGACACCGGGAAACATAAACTTCAACTCCAAGTATGAGTAACTGCTGGAGACATTTTAAGAATCACTTTCAGGGATGCCAACTCCACGGTAGGAGTCAACAGAGGCCTGGAAATCACGTGGTCTCCACAGTTGAGTCAGCTGCCTTTTAGTGCGTGTGTGTGTGTGTGTGTGTGTGTGTGTGTGTGTGTGTGTGTGTGTGTGTGTGTGTGTGTGTGTGTGTGTGTGTGTGTGTGTGTGTGTGTGTGTGTGTGTGTGTGTGTGTGTGTGTGTGTGTGTGTGTGTGTGTGTGTGTGTGTGTGTGTGTGTGAGAGAGAGAGAGAGAGAGAGAGAGAGAGAGACTGGGTAACTCTTACCTCATCAAAGCCTCTGTTTTGCCATGTGCAAATAGGAATGCTAGTCTATCTATCTACCTCATGATGCCTTTGTGAGACATAGTATGTGTATGTGAAGCCATCAACTTGCTATCTACCACGCAGAGAACTCAATATATACTAATAATTATCAGCAATATGTTGTTACTTTAATGTAAGACTGAGATTAAAATTATGAATACTTAAGCCGGGCGTGGTGGCGCACGCCTTTAATCCCAGCACTCGGGAGTCAGAGGCAGGCAGATTTCTGAGTTCGAGGCCAGCCTGGTCTACAAAGTGAGTTCCAGGACAGCCAGGGCTATACAGAGAAACCCTGTTTCGAAAAACCAAAAAAAAAAAAAAAAAAAAAAAAAAAAAAAAAAAAAAAAAAAAAAAAAAAAAAAAAAAAAAAAAAAAAAAAAAAAAAAAAAAAAAAAAAAAAAAAAAAAAAAAAAAAAAAAAAAAAAAAAAAAAAGAAAGAAAGAAAAAGAAAAAACAAAAAAACAAAAAAACAAAAAACAAACAAAACAAACCAGAAAAGAAATGAATTTTTAAAAAATTATGAATACTTATATAGTCCATGTAGAAAGAAGAATAGCAGGACCATTCTCCACCCAGAAGTAACAACAGATATTCACATTCTACAAATTACTGGCCCAAAGGAATGACCACACCTTGCGATTTTTCCCGAAAGAAAACTGGAATCTAGAACTTTTTTTTTCTTTTTTGAGGATGAAATTCCAATTCTGTAAGTGTGAACTCTAGATTTAAATTACAAAGAAATGTGGGCCAAACAGAACATCGCTGGGGAGTGGTGCCTAAGGCTATCTTGGTGGAATCCAGTTTAAGGGAGGCTTCTAGCAAGAGGAGAAGCAGCCTTAGTTAGGTCTTAGGTGACTTTGAAAGATAAAGCTGCCTGTGTCTGGACTTAGGAAGTCTGGCCTTGGTGATGTTGGGGAGATGATGTTTTCAAGGGGTCCAAAGCTGGATGAACTGATCATCAGGGAGAAGTTTGAAATGCCCATATGCAGAAAAACAAGAGAAGTGGGAAGGCTAGGAGAGACGGCGACCAATTACCTGATCTGTTAATCCACTGGCTCGTTAATCCACTTCACTAACAAGGAGGTTTAACCAGAACAAGTTGTGAGGTTGGGGGACAAAGTCAAAACTGACCTGAGTCTGTGTCTGTCATCCTAGCCTCTAACTTCTTTTGCCCCCAAACCATGGGTCAGAAGCTGAAGGCAGATATCTAAGTTATAGAGAAGGGCACAAGCAAGCCAGAATATTAATCAGGACAGCCAGCAGGTGCAGAGCACCCTGCCAAGGGGTAGCTAGGCATTCCAGGGCTTAAGTCTCAAAGACAGGAAGGTCAGCACATGTCTAGCAAGGACTGAGAAATCCTGCTGCTACTAGGAAGGAGGAAAGAGTGTTTTCCTTCACTTTGCTGGGGAATATGCTCTGATTGCTCTCTCTCTTTCTGCATACGTATACACTGTGGCTTTGTGATGCATAGCATTTCAGAAAAAGATATTCCTCAATCTTTTCTCTACAGCATTATCTTTTCCTTTAAAATGACATCTTACCCTAAACCCCAACATATGGAATATAGTTCATAAATGAGTGACTTGTTATTCTTTAACCAGTTGAATCTTTGCTTTTGGCACTATATATATATATATATATATATATATATATATATATATATATATATATATATATCCTCAGACATGCCTAATAGAAAACCAGGATCCTTTGAAGCATGCTATAGAAACCATTGGTGTAGTCCAGTCTTTCTGGGGTGCTGAGATTCTCTGTGATGAGAGGAAACACTGCCCACTCCCCTCCCCCCCCCCAGTGTGAGAAACATCCAGCCAAATCATCTCTTAGCATTTTATTGACAGCTGTGAATAGGAGGTATCTTGCATATTAGAAGAGGAAACGTGGTGAATGAAATATGAATGCCTTGTGTTCACTTGGGCTCTAGAGACATTAGCCCAGTTACATGAGCCAGCATTCCCGGTGTGACACTGGAACAGATCCTTCTTATCTGCAAGCCCATAGGGTCTGATCGTGGCTGATGCTTCCCTTGAAGATCTTTAGGGGAAAAGGTGCTACTTACAAAGAGTAGGGACTAAAGAGAGAAGAAGAGAAGGCTGAGCCGTTATGGGCTGTATTCTATTCCCTGCATGGATTCTGGAAGGGTCCTTCCTCTTCCAAGGCTGCAGATTCTCAAACCATACTGGAGAGATGCTGTACTCCACAATCAAAGCCTAACCCTGTCTGTATAGCATATGACCAGATACTGAAAGTACATTGTCAAAATTCATGGGTAAGGGAGGCTAAGAAGCAATCCAACTGTAAAACCAAATGCCATTCAGACCTAGGTCAGCCACCAGAATTGTTTTAGCCCTAGCAGCTGGATCAGGCCACCAGCCTTCAGCATCTGTTGCTGCTTCCTCTGACCATGCGATTCTAGCCTAGCCTTCTCTTACTGCTTCCCAAACTGAAAGGCTTCGTTGGTTCAGGCAGTCACCATCCACAGCACCATGTTACTGCAGGACAGAGCATTCACACCTCACAGGCTGCCTTTCAGCCCATAGCTAGCTGTCTCTGGGTCCAGTCATTACTCAGTACCACCATGATGCCAAGGTTAGACCATGCCAAAAGTGCAGAAGTCAGCACCGTCCAAAGATAGGAAACAAGACAGTAAGCTTTTCGCAGGACTTACTTGCTATGACTCCAGGGATGAGAAAACCAAATGTCCAATGAGATAGAGGCTCCATGAGTTTGAAGGGAGAAGAACGTTCTTTCTCCTCTCCAACTGATGATAGATGTTAGCCAGTGGGTCTGCAGGTTATCCCAGCTCTACCCTTCTGTGCGACATTTCCATCTTTCAGTAAGAATGACTGTGACGATAATGCTTCCCAAAGGGGGTTGTGAGGGTTAAGTGAAATTCCAAGTATAAAGCCTTTAGCACATGACCTGGCATGAGCAAAAGATAATATTTAGTTTAAAGGGAAGAAAAGAAACCTACAGAGAGTTCTCCTTCTCAGAAAATGTCCTCAGAGAAGAACACAACAACATTGCAAAAGGAAATCCAAGTTCTGGGGAAACATGAGATGTTAATGTTGCCCTCTAAGTGTATGAACTTAGATGTGGATCAAAGGTGGCATGTGGCATGGTGAGGAGCAGGAGTAGCTCCGGTCACCAGGGTAATGGGTCCCACTCTGCTGCTCCTGTGGCTGGTGTTGTAGCTGCAAGCCAGGAAGCAGAAGTCAGGCAACTGATCCAGATGCAAGAGAGGGTGGAGACTTTTGTTCTCTCTTTCTTGTTAAGTAAATTTCCTTAGACAGGTTACCATGCGGCAGCAGTATCTATGAGTGAGGCCAGCTAGCATAAGCTGGGCTCGGTCCTATGCAATCTGTGGAAGAGACCATCAGTTACAAACAAACAGAAGACGGTCCTAGCACGTCCCCTGTTCTTAAGGGTGCTAATTCTGATAAATGTCTCCCCTAAACAGTACATTGTTAACTCTCCCCATCCCCCACTATTAAATATTTAAATATTAAGTGTTTACCATCTCACCTAGCCAACTCTAAGCCCATTTCCGCCTAGTCTGACTGATCATTCCATCCAGTCTGAGCTATAATCTTTCTCATTCAGACTGTCACCCCATCATCTGACCCCCAAAGACCTTCAACAAAGCTGAAAACTTCTTTGCTTTACTCAGTGCTGAACCCCACAGCTAGTTAGTTGGTTTATTTGCTGGTTTGTTTGATAAGAGTGACTCTCACATAGCTGAGGCTGGCCTTGAACTTGCTTTGTAGCCAAGGATAACCTTGAACTTCTGATCTTCCTGTCTCTACTTTCTCAGAGCTGAGGACTCCGGTGTATACTCCCACACCCAGCTTATGCACTGCTGGTAATTAAACCCAAGACCTTCCCCTGCTAAGCAAGCACTCCATCAGCTCACCCACTGCCTGGCACTAAACCCCAGCTTTCAAGACAGAACCTCAAACATAGCAGGTTCTCAGCAAGTGTTTCTGGACAGGGGAGGAAGAGGAATTTTTATTGGAATACAGTTTTCCTTTGTCCTGATTAGCAAAACCTATAGTCAAAAAAAAAAAGTTATCTACTAATGATTAAACTCCAGAAGCTAGCCTGATGTGGAAGAAAATAATTAAAGAGTGAGATACCTCCTCTATTCCTGCTAAGGTCCCCCCTGCAGTAAGTATTCTCTGACTAGGAACACTGGGGTCCCTCCCTGGACAAGCAAATACTGGAGAACTTGGAGTTGAGAGCACAGCTTCTTTCTGTGGACTCTGCCACAGGATTTCTCCTATATCCTAAGCCTTATATGCTCCCCTTGCATGTCTCTTTGCTGCCCTGGACATTGAGGAATTCTCCCGAAACATCCCCTCCCCCACTTCTGTACCCAGGAAGTATGTGACTTTCAGGAACTGTCAGTTGTCCAAGAAATATAAACAAAGAACAAAAGCACACTTGGCTCTCTGAAGGGGAAAGAATCTGAATACAACTGACCTGGGACATAAGACCTACTTGGAATTGAAACAGAGGGGTCACCACCACCAACGTTAAGGAAGGGTCCTGAGAAAGGGAGGAGATTCCCTGCAGCTCCTCAGACTCAAAGTCAGCTCAAGGCATGACCGGGGTCTCCAGAGGCCAAAGCTCTTGAAAAACAGCTCTGGCTGCCAGCTGTGCCTTAGGGTATTCTGATTGATCCAATGAAAAATTCTAGAGTGGGAGTCATAGGTGTCTTTTCTGGGTGCTGTAAATGGAACATCTGGGGGCCTGGGCCAACGAGGCATGACTTGCAAGTCCCTTCCTCTCTGCAGGGTTCAGTGTCTCATCCCACACACAAGGGCTATATTTGAGCTGTTGTTGGGTTTATTTTTCCCCTCTTTATTTCTTTAATCTCAGTGTTCTACATACACACGCACACACACACACACACACACACACACACACACACACACACACACCCTGCACAAATGCCCCATTTCTGATAGCAAGTGAACAATGTCCTCCTGACGATAGAACTCCACCCCTATATGGGGTTCAGGGGTGTCAATCTCAGACAAGAGCTGGGGGTGTGGGGGCGGGTCTTAGACAACATTGTGCATGGACATACAAGCATGTACATACATGTGCACCCCATGATTCTACTACATGTTCTGCCAGGTGCCACCCCATGTGTTATGCTGTGACAACATGACACAATGGAGCAAGCTGCCAAGAAAGGCCCTGAGCCTTGGTATAGGACACAACCTGGAGTTCTCCCAATATGTGACTCGAGGGTGCTAGGAGGATGCGTGTCTGCTGAGTAGCACCGCTCTCATTACCCATTTATGGGATAGGAACTTTGGCGGCCACTTCAAGGGACTTTAAGGAGAACCAGATCAGATGGAAGTAAAGATTTGATCCTGACCTGTGGCTTTGTCACTCAAACCCTTAACTTCAAGACTCCACCTGTTGTTGAATTCAGGGCAAAGGTAAAATAATGTTGTTTACCTCAGTGTCTCCAACTGGAAAATATTTTCATAACAATATGCTAATGATGTTAACACTGTTGGCTTATTTTTGGTTGTTTCCAAGTGAATTTACGACTTAGTTATTAAATGTTTGTTTTGTTCTTTTGGGTAACCAACAAAAACTGTTTATAATCCACGATCAAACCAGCATTGTAAATGTTTAAGAGTTAAGGAATGAAAACATAAAGAGCCCATATGCCAGTCTGGGAAGTGGCCATTCCGTTGCTGGTTCAAGGAAAGTGGCTGCTCCATTGCTGGTTCGTGAGAATTGGCTGCCCTATTGCTGGTTTTCTTCAGCAGCTATGCCCATAGCTCTTGGGATGCCACATCCAGCCAGGAGCATTACTTGGTCATAGTGAAACTGACATATTGAGCTTGTCCCAGAAATGCTAACTGGCCTATTGCTGAGAATGAAAATTGGACCCCCATGGGAACAATGCAAATAATCAGGGAGAAATATCCTGAAGAGAAGGAAAAATAAAAACAAAACTTAAAAATTATGATAGTCACTTTAAATCTCTGAAAGGTTATCAGATAAAATTCTAGAAGAAAAGATGTAATTAAACGGTCCCAAATCTCTGCTTTTATACACAGAGGGATTTTTACTTCTGCTGCCGCTTTCTTCTGATTTTCTGATTGTTCTTCCTTCTTAAAAATGTTGGTTTTGGTCTCTTTTCGCTGCCTTGAAAAGACTAAGGGTTTTCTTTGTTTCTGCTTCTATCTGTTTCTTCCTTCTTTCTCCCTTCCCCTTCCATCCTTCACTTTTCTCTGTTCATTACAAGCAATACATAAATAATACATAACTAACATATATTATGTTAGTTTTGGCATTTTCTCCTCCATTCTTTTCTTAAAAAGGTGAATGTAAGAAGGAAGAAGAGGACAAGGTGAGGATATGGGTGGGGGGAGGAACTCTGGGAAGGCACTGGAAGGAGAGGGGGTTGATATTGGGATGTAATTGAATGAGTGAATGAATGAATGAATGAATGAATGAACAAATGTTTCTACAAACAACATTACCCAGTATTATATTTTCTAATTTTTATCTGCATTTATTAATTGCCTTATGAAGTGGTAGGTTTCTGTACAGCCTCTTCATAGTCCTCTACTTACCTTCCTTCCCATACTTACACCTTCCTAGCTCCAATTTCCCTCTCTCTGCTGCCTACCAGAAGTTAAGATTCTGTCCCTGAAGATACCACAAATATTAGTTATAAGATACAGAAAAACCAGGTTACAACTGAGCTAGAATCTTCCTCCCTGCTGACTGGCTTTCATGGTACTAAAACGTATTTTGTTGACAGCTGGGAGAAAAAAAATCAATAGTCCTCACCAGCTGTGAACTCTACAAGATACAACGTCAATCTGCCATCAAGATATGTCCACCAGTGCAATAGAAGCACAACAGCTATGAGAGTGACCAGCTGCTCTAAAATTTTATTTGTGGACCTCTCCACAAAAAAGAATACATAATTGGCTGGTACTCTAAACCTGATAAAAAACCAACAGCTACAGAAGTCCTAGGTCCTAGGAGGAAGAGATCTTACGACTATTGTTTAGTTAGATTGACATGACACCAAACAATCTCTTAAATATTTTTGTTTATAAACATAGACAAGTGCTTCTTTAAACTTTAATACCATAACAATCTCTTTGCAGTAGATAGTGCAAATACAGAAATTTATGGTTTCATTAGAGGCTAATAAGAATAAGTGGTGTGAGGTGGAATCTCAGGGTTGTTTTGATTTGCATTTCCCTGATGATTAAGGATGTTGAACATTTTTTAAGGTGCTTCTCAGCCAGTCAGTATTCCTCAGTTGAGAATTCTTTGTTTAGCTCTGTGCCCCATTTTTTAATGGGGTTATTTGATTTTCTGGAGTCCACCTTCTTGAGCTCTTTATCTATATTGGATATTAGTCCGCTATCTAATTTAGAATTGGTAAAGATCCTTTCCCAATCTGTTGGTGACAAACTAGAATTTTAAATGCACTTTTTAATTATATGTCTCTTCCACCATAGATAGTTCTTCCAGGCAGTGTCCTGCCTATTACTTTATCTCAGGTGGTCAGCAACACACTCATTCCTAAACTCATTCAGTAAATGGTTGATGAAAGTGTGGATACTCTGCTCTTGTTGCTGTTTTCCATTATGAATTCTGTCTTAGCCTTCAGTATTCACTGGGCTCACAAATTATTCTTAAAAGACCCTCCCCCAATGCCTTCTGTAACTAAGACATTCTGGTCCTTCTCCCCAGCGAGTCCAAAATCATCATCTATGTACCTTTAGTATAGAAGCAAACTTACAATGCTGTGGTTGAGCTAAAGGGCTATCTGCCATGATCGGTCTGAATAGCTGACATCATTCATTCTCCACTGTGGAATCCAACTCTTCTAAATGTAACTTTACTCACATTAAGGGAGACCATGCCCTTCTAATGAATTTAGTTGTATGCACACCTGACAAGGGTAAGAAATGAAGAGAGATAGGAAAAACAATGTGTGAGGAGGTGCTTCACTTGCATCTATAGAACATCTAAGTTAAGTATCTATAAAATCCATATATATATATATATATATATATATATATATATATATATATAAATATATATACACACACACATATATACATATATACTCATATATACATATATACTCATTTATACATATATACTCATATATACATATACACATATGTATGTATACACACACATATATGTATGATATCCTAGGGATAACAACAGACTACTGCATAGTAAGACACAACAAGACTACACACAAAAATCTTTAGGTGCTTTTCAGCCATTTGGTATTCCTCAGTCAAGAATTCTTTGTTTATCTCTGTACCCCATTTGTAAAAATAGGGTTATTTGGTTCTCTGGAGTCTAACTTTTTGAGTTCTTTGTATATATTGGATATTAGCCCTCTATCAGATGTAGGGTTGGAAAAGATTTTTCCCAATCTATTGGTTGCCGTTTTATCCTATTGACAGTGTCATTTGCCTTACAGAAGCTTTGCAATTTTATTAGGTCCCATTTGTCAATTCTTCATCTTAGAACATAAGCTATTGGTGTTCTGTTCAGGAAATTTTCCCCTTGAGGTCAGGGATGAGACTTTACCCAGAAGTTCTTTTATTGTTGAGATTTTTTTGTTGTTGTCATTCCAGATGAATTTGGAAATTGCCCTTTCTAACTCTATGAAGAGTTGATTTGGAATTTTGACGGAGATTGCATTGAATCTGTAGATTGCTTTCGGCAAGATGGCCATTTTTACTAGATTAATCCTACCAATCCATGAGAATGGGAGATCTTTCCATCTTCTGAGATCTTCCATTTCTTTCTTCAGAGACTTGAAGTTCTTGTCATGTAGATCTTTACTTGCTTACTTAGAGTCACAACAAGAGGTTTGCAGCCCCACAGGAGGAACAACAATATGAACCAACCAGTACCCCCAGAGCTCCCAAGGACTAAACCACCAACCAAAGAGTACACAAGGAGGGACTCAAGGCTTCAGCCGCATCTGTAGCAAAAGATGGCTTTGTGGTACATCAATGAGAGGAGAGGCCCTTGGTCTTATGAAGGCTCCATATGCCAATGTAGGAAAATGCAGGGAAGCAGGGGTGGGTGAGTTGGTGAGCAGGGGGAGAGGGATGGGATAGGGGAGTTTTCAGAGGGGAAATGAGGAAAGGGGGTAAAATTTGAAATGTAAATAAAGTGTCTAATAAAAAAAAGAACAAAAAAGAATAAGTGGTGGTTAAGCATCCATCCATTAAAAGGATATTTATACCATCTCTTCTAAGGCTCAGTAAACATAACAGAAGAAGTTCTGGGAAGAACTCTATGAGCCAGAACACAGGAAGGAGAAGGGCTATGAAATGTTATCTTCAGGGCATAACACAGCCATTGCCAACATGATCTCACTCCAGCTAAGTTTGCCTCCACTGAGTCTGCACAAGACTGAGCCTGTCAATCACGGATCAGGGAGAGGCTGCTAGGGCCTACCACTCCCTGCTGAAGTATTGGTTACTGATGGATTCTGGGGCAGGGACAGCCATTGTCTTCAGTTATTACCAAGTGATGAGCCTACCAAGCTCAGGTAGCTGCTTCAAACTGCAATAACACAATGACCCTGGTTCAAACCAGTGATACACACACACACACACAAACACACACACACACACATACTGAATATGGGTGTGGGAAATGGACTTGTAGAGAGAAGTAGGGAATGACAGGGTGGAAAGGAAGTAAGAGAATGTAGCAGGTGATGAGAGGAATCAGAATACATTATGTACATGTATGAATTTGTCAAAGAATAAGATAATCAATAAAATATAAACCAGGGTTTTTGTTCCACCTGTTGCCTGAAGCAGAGTTTTCTCAGTGTTGTCAGTGTCTCTTCATGTGTGAGAAATAACATCTCCTTCCTGCATAGGGAACAGGAAAGCCACTCTGGGTTTTGAACACAATCAGAATGAAAGAAGTCACAAAACCATGAATGGTGGTTTTACAAGCAATGAATTAAAAATCAAATGGAAAATAGTGGAACATTTTCAAAAGAAGACTTGTAAGAAGAAGGTTCTTCTATTAGGACAAGAACTTAAGAAAATTGTCTATATAGTGACATCATTTTCAGCAGGATAGTTTTTCCTATATTAATTAGAATAGGGGAGAATTGATGTACCCTAAATGTGCAACAATAAATGAATGACGTAACTACTGATCGGATGCTTACGCAATAAACTGTCAAGCAACTAATGAAAAGAACAGAGAAATGATGGCAAGAAGAAATGCTAAGAGGAAGGCAGTTCTATTTTTTAAATAGCCCATAATGCCAAAACCTATGTTGTGATTTACTAAATATCTTTTTTACTAAGTAGCTCCATACAATAAAGCAAACACTAGCCACTCAGTGATAGGCATGGTCTCACTTTTACTTAGCCCAAATTCAAGTGGGGAATATAAATTCTAACCAATTTATTTACCAAAAAAAAAAAAACCTGATTACCTGTCATTTAATTTTTACCATAGTAAAAAATATGAATTTGTCTTTTAAAAAATTTACAAAGTATAAAATATTAATGACAGGGATTTTAGATGATAAAGCTATAATTAAAATGATTTTCATTGTTGGTTTTATATTTTTCAAATTTCCCCAGTTTATGCTACTTTTAAAATACTTGTAGTGAGTAGTTGAGGGGGGAAATATCTAAGGAAGGTACTCCTTTGCTTAATTTCTCTATGCTTCCATTCTATTTTCCACTAAAAAAAAATGATGCCTCCTGCCTCATAACCTACACAGAAACAAAGGAAGGAAGAGATCCTTGAATTTTCTTTATGAAGAACTAGCTATGGCAGAAGATATCAGGTCAAAGAATTGACACAAACTGTAGGTCTGAGAATAGACAGATAAACTGTGAAAATATAGACATTATTTCATGTATGTTTTCTTATTTATTCCTCATTTGCAACTTGTAAGATCAATTTTATTTATTGAATTCATTTTACAGGTGAACAAACTGAGACTCACTGAGGTTAAATAACATCAAAAAGGAGGCAGAATTCAAAGCCCCATGGCCTGACTCCAAAGCCCATGTTGGGAATAAATCAGCAGAAAGGAGAAAGGGTTTATGAAAGGAGCTATCTAAGATCCCTCCATGGAAGTGGACTGTCCTGATTTGCTTTCTATTGCTGCAATAGACACTTTTTACCAAAAGCAACATGCAGAGGGAAAAATGGGTTTATTTTACTTTACAACTTATAGTCTATCATGAAACAGACTTAGGGAGGGAACTCAGAGCAGGAACCTACAGGCAGAAAGTGAAGCAGAAGCCATGGAGATATGCTGCTTACTAGTATACCCAGGCCATTTTTTTATTCAACCCAGGATCACCTTTACCCCAGGTCAGGGTAGCACCAACCATAGCGGGATAGACCCTCCCAAATCAACTTTAATCAAGAAAATCCTCCCCCCTCATACTTGTTTACAGATCAGTGTGATGGTGGTATCTTCTCAGTTGAGGGTCCCTCTTTCCACATGACTGTGGCTTGTATCAAGTTGGCAAAAAAAGCTAATCAGTTATCCTAGACCTAGTATGAAAGAAACCTTTCAGGAAGACACAACCTTGTCTTGGAGCCTAAACCTGTACTCAAGAAGGCTCTACAAAAGGGCCTGGAGATGCCCTACAGAAACTGAAGACCAGTGGGGACAACTTGTGGATTTGAGCAAAGTGGAAATGAGGCCAGAGAGCAAGTAAGACACAAATTACACAAAGCCTGAAAGTTCAGCTAGGGCATTTGAACTTCATCGTGAGATTTCTGCAAGTTGCTGAACCTTTCAAGCAGGAGCACCTTTCCCTTTATGAAATAAAATCCAAGCATCTCAGTGGAGAACAACTGGGAAGAAGGGTGACTGAAAGCCAGAAAGCCAATGAGGAGGCCATTGAAAGACATCAGCAGAAAGACGAGGAGGGGGTCCTAACAAGGAGAGAGGAAAGACAACTGATCCCAGAGACGTTTTGGAAACTGACAGAAGTAGTGGTTGAGAATGAGAGATGTGAGGGAGGCAGAAGTTAGATGCCCAGATGATTCTCAAATAGTGTGCCAACTAAGGTACCAGTCATTAACAGAGGGAGTCATAGGAGGGATCTCATTTTGGGGAGATAGTTATTCCCCTCAGAACAAACAGTGTTTGAAACATCTTTGACACCTGTAGCAACAGTAAAACATTTGCTGATGATTGATCATGTATCACACCTATAGCAACTCCACGAGGTAAATTTTCCTCACCTTCCATAAGAAGAATCTATGACTCAGAGATGAGATAGCTTGCCCATATTTGGATGCAAGTAATTATGACACCAATTTGTTTCATACTCACTTGTCTCAAAAATAGACAAGAAAAAAAAAAAAAGGAACGTGTCTGGGGAGGAGAATATGGAGCAACTCTATTATTGTGGTTGTATTTCTATTCCAGAACATTTCTGGCATGAAAGAAGATGAAACTGCTATATGGGTTCTCTCAATGTCTTTTCCCCAGGGCTCAGGAGTAAGCCATTGCATTCCCTGAGCCAATCACTTTAGGTCTTCTGGACTCTAACTACTTCAGTATATTTCTTGAAGTTCTAGTTTTCTGAAGGTTGAATCATGGAGAAGATTAAAGTGTTCCAGAGGACTGCTGGAGAGCAAGCAGTACAAAGTCTACCCTACAAATGGCCTTGCAATTGGCAAGGTTTGGGCAACTTGATGAAGTTCTTCGGATGCATTGTCTATTCATCTCCATGCACGCTAACAGTAGACAAGATGATCACGGCCTCTGGATCTTTGTACACACTGTTCTTTCCTGTTGGAACATTCTGTCTCCTTCTTTTTCTATGTTATTACATTGTAATCCAGCTTATCATTTCCTATGTTTTGATCTTCTTGGCTCGAAGGAAGGAGAATAGTCAAGAGTCTTAAACAAATACCTTTATTTGGTTCTGGATTAAATGAGCTGATGACCTGTGTCTCTCCTTAGGGCAAAGAAAGAGAAATATTAGCCCTTCGCTGGTTTTCTAGGCATATCAGAAATACTAAAGGATACACTACTTGGAGGTTTAAAAAGCTGATACCAGGCAGCTTCAGTTGGGGGGGGGGAGATTCACTGGGATTGTAATGGAACAAAAGAGTTAGCTGTTACCCAACCTGGGGAGGACACTGGAAAAGGAGACTTCTGGAAGGATCAGAAAAGGAGGCATGGTAATAAGAAAATTCAGTGGGCTCACAAAAGAGAAGTAGGGGAGGAATAGATCACCTGTCAAAGGCTTCCTCACAGGGTTCCACAAACAAGTTATGGGGCCTAGAGTTGTCTGTTATCAAGAGGAAAAAGCTACAAAGGCTGTGCTTTACCAGATAGCACTGTGCCTATCTGTCATTGAATCGCAACCCAATGACCTGCACAGGATAACCAAGGCCACTTCTCACATCTGCCCTCCAAAGCTATGCAAGGTCCTCCCTCACACCAGCCTGGGGTATAAAATCAAACACACATAGTTCCCAACTAAGCTAAGTTGGTGTAGCAAAAACCCAAGAACTACCCATGAGAAGTAGAAGGCCCTCTAAGGGTTAATTGGCATGGGAGGGATGTTAAGCAGAGTCACCATGGCCACTCACATGTCCTGTCTGTCCAGTTTTCATCATGCTCCACAGCCTTGTCATCTCAGAAGAGGGCTACTTCGTCCCCACTTGGCCACTCCTCCACAGTCACTTCTCTTGTCTTGACGCCTGAATGACATTCAAGCCCCACTCGCACCCTAACTCTCTCGGGCCCATTCAATTGCTCTTAGCAATTCTTCTGCTAGATGAACCTTTTATTTGAGTATAAATGCCACTTTCTTCTGAAGGCCTTTTCTGGAATAAGCAAAAATTCAAGCTAGAGACCTTACCAAAGTGCTTCTCTATTCTAGTACTTAAGACACTTTGGTTTTTTTTTTTTTTTTAAATCTCTTTTCCTCTCTGTCTTCAACAGTAGCATCTGGTACATAGGAGCTCAATAAATTTTGAATAACTTATACATACATTAGTGAGAGACTGTCTCTCCACATTCAGTCTTCCCCTGAAATCGTCATATGATACAGTCAAAGTGTATATTTGGAAATCTCATCTTCAGTAGTTTGCCATGGACAATGGAAAGAATCTGAAGTTCTTGTCTCATCTTCCAAGGACCATGGCACGTGGTCCCAGTCTAACTCCTACTAAGTATCTAGCACTATTTGTCTATGTGAATCTCATGTTTCTCCTTATCAAGAGCAATTGTTTGCAAAAATAATTTTCATAATGCAAACTTAAGAGGTTGGGCTTCGGACTCCCAAACTATATCCATCACTACATACTAAATATACTGAACTTTTATTTACTTTTTGAACATATATGTTAGGCATTGTTGAGCATGCTTTAAGTATTTTGTCTTACTGAATTAGCACAACAATATCATTTTCGTCTCTTTCTTAAAAACATGAAAAAAATGAAAAAAAAAATCAAAGTTCAGAAAGTCACTTGCTGAAGTCACACAGTTCATAGATAATGTCTTTAAACATGTGTGCTATCTGATTCCAAATCAAGACTCTAACTGGCCCAATATACCACATCCTCCTGTAAGAGCTTCTCAGTAACTGTAGAATTATGTAATCACATGCTTGCTAAAAACTTAAGCAGTTAAGTTACCATACATGAATGCTCAAAACAGCTTTACAGAGCTGGGTGTGATAATTCGTGTCATTAGTCCCTGCACTCAGAAACCTGAGCTGAGAAGATGACAGCTTCCAGACCAATATAGGCTTTGAGGGAGTTCAAAGCCAGTTTGGGATAAAAAATGAAATCCTCTCCTAAAGCAAGCAAGCAAACAAACAAAAACAATAGAAACAAGATTCAGAAAGTCAAAATTTCCTGTTGTGAGTCTCAGAGTCAAAGACGACAAACCCAAAAGCTGGAACCTGGTCAGAATCCAGAGATGGAACAGCTCACTGTACCTCTCCATTGCTCCTGGTCCAAGTCACCAATTGGAACTGGGATGGGGGACACCTTGCCTGAGAGTCCTTAGCATCAAGAACAGTTCCCAGGGAAACCAAGAGACAACCCTAGTTGGTAGAACCAACTCTAGCCTGCTGACCTGCACATCCCCATTACAAAATCTGTTTGTCTCCTTCTCTGTATAGAAACTGTCCTAGGCCATGGCGTGATAAGAGCAAATTTTCACTCATTGGACAGCAGGGAGTACATCCGGCTCCTGCCTTCCTCATGCTTTCTGCCCATTAAAATCCAGCTGTGTTCTACTGGCCCTGAGGACATCTGTTTCCTGTTTTCTAAGAATATAAAGAATTGTGACTCAGAGAAACATCATGCCTACCTTCTACCAGCTTCGAAACAAATAGTGACATTGCTAATAGGAACACTGCGAGCATTAGACAAAGATTCCACGAAAACAAGCTCTCTCGACTTTTCATTCATGAACATGCTGCAGCCAGTGTGGTCCTGGATCCTAGATCGTTAACTCACATAGATGCTAGGAAAAACTGACACCTTCTTAAAGAAGACAGGATCTTAAGAAGGGCTGAATGGTTGCAAGAGTGGTGGCCTAACCACCTGGAAATGAGAGGTTGAACAGGCCAGGGATACAACACAAAAAGACTTGGAGACAAATAGGGAGCTTCAGGTAGAGGGATGGAATAGTCTCCTTTATTTAATCATTCGTTTTGTTCAAACATATGTCTGATGCTGCACTATGAGCCACAATGCATATTAGAACTTAACCTAAACTGCCATTAGCAATGGCTTTTTCCATTAAGATTCAGAGGTAGGGTGTTGGGCAAAGATGGGGAAGGTGAATGCCATGGCCCTGAGGTGAGGGAGAATATAGTGCACTGAAGCAACCCAAGGAAGGCTATTGTGCACTGAAGTATCAAGAAATGGGAAAATGGACTGGTTACTACTTTCCAAATCATGGAAAGCCTTTTAGTCCATTTTAGAGATTCTTACTGTCTAGTATGTGGCAATTTTAAGATTTAATTCAGGAACCTTTGCCATTCCACATATCTAAAGGTACTTCTGTCCCTCTCTTGGAATCTAAGCTCATCAATACTCTAAGTATAGATTTTTCTCTTCCTGCTTATCTGTTGGGACTCTTGGCATATAGTTGCTATCAAGTAAGAAAACATACAGAATCAAGAGAGGAACGACATAGACAGAACCGGCAGTCCCTGGCTCAGCCATAGTTGATCTCCTAAAGGAATAGCTCACACCAGCTTCTCTACCTCTTGAATGGTCCAGCTTGAAAGCCACTCTCTATCTAATGCTGCAAGGATCAGGGATGAGCCTTCCCTGCTGATGCTTGCCTACACTGTAGACTGTTAATACAAATAAATAGTTGCTATTATTTTCAATACAATAAAGTTGGGAGTCATTTATATATAGTAATGGAAAGCAAGAGTCCAGGAAAATAACAAACCACCAAAGCCCTTTGAGTGTTAAGGAGTGTGTTTCATCTCAGCTTGATTTGCTTCCGTATAGAACCAAACAGTAGTTTTTACTTGACTAAGTTGCTCTGAGAACTAAATGAGATACTGAAAGAAAAGTATTGTGCATGGTGTTGAATACTTAGTAAGCCATCAAAGACTGCCATGTTGGTGCTAGGAAGATGGCTCAGTTGGCAAGGTGTCTGTTGCACAGGCACAAACAGTGGAGAGAACCTGCAAGTCCAGTTCTGGCTAGGGGCAAAGGCAGGAGGATTCCCTGAAATTCATTGGCCAGCCATTCTGGCTTGAATAAATGAACTTCATTTTCAGTAAGAGAGGGTGTTTAAAAAAATGTGTGGGAGAAAGATGTCAAATATCGACAGCTTCTACATCCAAGTACACACGCATACACCCAACCATAAGCACACATATGTACACACACACTTACACCAAAAACTATATACATCACACACATATAAATACACACACACACACACACACACACACACACACACACATATGTTATGTATCACTGGCACTGTTTTTAAAGTTTAAGAAAGGATGAAGAACTCTATTTCAAAAGTCAAGAGATAATCTCCTGGCCTCCATGGGCATGAAAAACAGATGAACGTGTAAGCAAAACACCCATACCAATAAAATAAAAATAATAAAAACTTTAAAAAGAAATAAAACCAATAATTTTAAAGAAGAAAAACTTATTCCTGCTTAAAGCTTAAACTACTTCAGCCATCATATATGAAATAGATCCAACACAGCAGGCAGAGAAAGGAAAACCAGAAAGTAATGGTACTGTTTAAGCTCTGAATCAAGACGTGCCTGGGGGGCAGTAGTGCAAGCCTGTCCAATCATTAAGTTTAACAATTAATTTTCCTCCTCTGTTTTTGTGACATAAACCAGCTTGATTGAGCTTTATGGACCTCTGCATTTGAAAGACCCTAAGTATATTAGCCAAGGAAAACTGTAAAAGAGCAGGCATTATGGGGCAGATGACTAGGAGATGGGTGATTTAGGTTAACGTCCATGGAGGAGATAATATTGAGTATAAATTGGAGCAATGTGGAAAGGGGGGAAATGCAGAGGATCAACCCCAAAAAGAAAAAGCATAGTCATTACCTGTCTTATTAGTCATCAGAGAAACCCGAATCAGTCATAAAGTAATATCACCACGCATCAACCAAAGTGAGTAAGAATTTAAAGTCAATTCCAAGTATGGCAATGATGTGACTATATTAGAACTCTACACAATGCTTCCGAAAAATGAAAGACATCATCATTTTACTACTAAGGCTGAACAAAGACACACCTATGATGCTAGACATATGACTAATATAATACAAGGCTAGAAACACATGCACATCACACTGGGGGGACATGTACAGGAATGTCAGCAGCACCTTTACAAGTAATAGCTTTAAACTGGAAACTATTTAGATTACCTTTTAACTACAGGGAGGGAATTGCAGCATCTTCCCTCAATGCTGTGCTGTTTCATTAACAAACTTCATGCAATTAGTGTGATGCAGAGAGCACAAAGTGAACAGAGCTTTAAGTCACAGTCTTAGTTAGCCTTAGGGAGAAGAACTGCTAGGAAGAACAATGGAAGGAGGTGCTTTGGGGATGTGGGGGAACTTCCTGTTTCTAAATCTGAGTTCTGGTTACGCAAGTGTGAACACAGCCTAATACGGTGGTGGCTCACTTCTGTGATCTCAGTGCTTTGGAAGCTAAGGCAGGAGGATTACCATTAGTTCAAACTAGCCTAGGTTGCATAATGATTCCCAGACTAGTCCTGGAAGTACGAAGTGTGCTGAATCTCCCCACTGTCCAAATTTCATTTGCAATTTGTCTGTTGTTCTCTATATTTTCCATAATTTAGTAAATGTTCAAGAAATAAACATAAAGAAATAGATCAGACTGGGGACTGGGAAATACACAAAATGAGTTGATTAGTGTCTAATATTTACAAATCTTGGAATTGTATAAACAACCTAGGAACACATGGTCTTCTCTTACGAAGAGATGTCAGATACCTGTGCAAAGTTTCTGTGGGTTGAATCTTCTCTGATAAGCAAAACAAGACAAATACAATGGAGCCACTTTCCTAAGAGAAGAAACTATAGGTGCCATAGGGTGGCACTTTGGCCCTGTGATCTAATGTGCAAAGATCCCTGATGGAATTAAAATTGTCTTTTGGAAATGGTTTCACTGACTTTAGAAAAAATGTTAGAAAACACAGAAGCATAAATGCCTGTACACCATTGGCTTGAAAGACCTCCTATCAAGTCTTAGGCGCAAAGAACTTCATAGAATTCACAGACCGAGCAAGCACCAGGTGGTGCACACTCCAAGATGGGCTTCTAAGTTCCATTTTATTTACATAGTCTTTAACATCATTATCCTTGTATGAAGTCCATTCAGCCTTTCCTCTCTTCTGGAATTTCAGAAGACTCTTGCCTCCCAACTTTATGTCTTCTTAGACAGTGTATACACAAATGACCTTTTACATGCAAATCTGACTGGGCCACTTCTCCATCCGTAACCCTTAACAGACCTTCCATTTTACTTCCCAGTCCAAATTTGATCCTGAAGCCTGGGGTGCAGAGACCTGGTCACCTGACCATCCTATCTGGTATCACCCTGGCCTGCTTGCTTGTCTCACCATTCACACATCTGTCTTGCCAAGCACCTCAGACAGCAATGCAGATTGCTGGATGGGGAGGGACACCTACACTGTGCCTTTATCACAAGCATCCCTCTGCTTGGTCTATCTGTTGGATACTTTCTCCTAGAGCCCTTCTCTAGGAAGCCTTCCCCGAAAGACGCCCACTCCTTCCTCTTGCTTTGATTTTGTTCCATATGCTTCATGGTACTTCACTATTCACTCTGTGTATCTCTTCCCTTCTGAAGGCTCGGATGCTCTGTAGCTGGGATTGTATTCTACGCATCCCATTCTTAATTCATTCAGTGGCGTTGGGAAGAAGTAGAGACCCAATATGATATTTGGTTTGTTGGTTGGTTGTTTTGTTGTTTGTGTTTGTTTGTTTGTTTGTTTGAAAAAAGTCTTGCTATATAATTTAGGCTGATGTGAAAGTCCCCCAAGTCCCCCTGCCTCTGCCTCTAATGTGTCAGGATAGGTTTTGATAAACAAACCCTTTGAAGTTGTCATTGCGTTTTCATGTTCTAACTTTCAGGAACCATTTTTGTGTTTGTCTATGCACACATCTAGTTTGACCAACCAGAATGTTAAGCATAACTAAAAGTCTGGAGCTTCTTTAGAAAGTGCGGTGGTTTGAAAATGCAGGGAATGGCACGATTAGGAGTTGTGGCCTCAGAGTAAATGTGGCCTTGTCAGAGGAAGTATGCCTCTGTGAGCATGGGCTTTGAGTCCCTCCTCCTACCTGCCTGGGAGACAGACCATCTTCTCCCAGTTCCCTTCAGAACAAGATGTAGGACTCTCAGCTTCTTGTCCAGTGCATTGCCTGCCTGGATGCTGCCATGCTTCCAGTCTTGATGATAATGGACTGAACCTCTGAACCTGTAAGCCAGCCCCAATTAAATGTTGTCCTTTGTAAAAGTAGCCTTGGTCATAGTGTCTCTTCACAGCAATGGAAACCCTAACTAAAACAGAAAGATATCACTAATTCTCCCTTCACAGCATGGCATCTGACAGAAGAGCTCTCTCAAGGATTCAGCCTCCTTAAAGATGAGCACAGATATCTCTACAAACATGGGAAAATGTTAGAGAGTCTCTTGATACCTCTATCTATCTTAGTTTCTGTGAAATTGCTTGTTATATCCTTATATCTAATAGTGTATTATACAATTTATAGATACTAGAACATATAGCATGGGAAAGTGCCGAGAACACTTACTGCTCAGAGGTGGTGGGACTGAGGTCCAGGTCCCAGCAGAGGAAGGTGGCATAGTGAGCCACCACATCTCAGGCAGTATATTTTAGTTTCATGACCTATCTCTCTGGTTAACTCTGCTCAATCTTCATCTCTCTGCTTTCCCCTTTTCAGTGATCACTAGCAATGGTTGTATTCAACATACACTGAGTATTTGCCTGTGCCTGAAACTATGCTGTACTTATTTAAAAATTGTTTCATTTAAAACTCAGGACAAGCCCATAAGGTAGGTTCTTGTTTTAGTTAGGGTTTTACTGGTGTGAACAGACACCATGACCAAGGCAACTCTTAAATGGACAACATTTAATGGGGCCTTGCTTTACAGGTTCAGAGATTCAGTCCATTATCATAAAGGTGGAAACACGGCAGCATCCAGGCAGGCATAGTGTAGGAGGAGCTGAAAGTTCTGCATCTTCATCTGAAGGATGCTAGCAGAATACTGATTTCCAGGCAGCTAGGATGAGGGTATTAAAGCCCACACCCACAGTGACACACCTACTCCAACAAGGCCACACCTACTCTAACAGGGTCACATCTTCTTATAGTGTCAATACCCTGGGCCGAGCATGTACAAGCCACCATAGTTCTATTATCTTTGGTTTATAACTAAGAACATTAAAAAGCTAACCCATGCTCCTAGATTAGTTACAAGTGCTAGATCCCAGATCCTAATCAGTATGTTTGTTCCTTGAATACACAGAGTATCATTGGAGATGCTCATTTAAAGAGAAGCTCTGTCATTTATTAGAATGGATGTACCATAGTACTATCTCTACTTAGCCACAACTGACATGTTTTTATGTCAGGTCCACACTCTTACAGAGCGCCCTGCTAGACACAAATAGAACTCAATGCCTCTGAGCTAGCACATTTCTAATGAATGGTTTATGCATCGCAGCACCAGAGAGAAACTGCTTTTATAAACAGTGTAATTCTTCACCACCATTCTTTCTTTTGCCACTCCCATCATAGGAAGAGACCCAAAGTCACCAGGCAGTGAGTATATTAGTGTTTAAACTAAATATCTGACGACAAGTACAGCAACCTAGTGTGCCTTGACTGCCCACGGCAGGACATCACCCAGTCATTTACTTGGCACCAGCAACCGAAAACCTTCAGAGAAGACTACACCATCTTCCAAGGCAGGCAGCGGAACAAACCTCGGGGCAGCTGAGAGTGCCTCTTCCTACTACTTCTCTGGTGGCTCCGGAACAGGTCCTGTGACACTATGTGCCATGCTCTTGCATGCTTCTTTTTTACGCCCCAAGACTTGCCCTCCTTGATCTCGGTCTTCAGAACACACCAAACGTGGGTCACTCTCCAGCTCAAAATCAGCATCTTTCACATTGTTACCCAGTGGCCTATTTGTAAATGTGTCCCTCACAATTCCACCTAAATATCCGAGCTCAGAGGATCCAGAGAACTTGTGTGGATGAAACGACTTGGCCAAGGTCACCAAGTAATACTATTAATGATGAAACTAAAGCCTGAGACATCTTCTTGATTAGCCATTGATGTGCAGGGAGCTCAGCCCACTGTGGGTAGTGCCAACACTGGGGGCATATGCCTCGTATAAAAGGCCGGTTGGACAAGCCATGGAGAGTAAGCAGTAAGCAGCATCCCTCCATGGCCTTTGCTTCAGTTCCTGCCTCCAGGGTCCTGCCCAGCTTCCTGCTATGACTTCCTTCATACTTGACAATAAACTACAAACTGAAAAAAGAAAATTCTTCCCCAAATGACTTTGCTCGTGCTTATCACAGCAATAGACACAAAACTATGACACGGGGTCTTTGGCCACACAGCAGTTACTGTAATGAGAATCCTGATGCCTACCCTTTGTCCGCTGGTTATTTTACTGTGCTCCTTCCCTGCTCCCTGAATTGAGCCTCCAAACGAAGCTGCAAGATCAATTAGAGAACACATAAAATGAGCTACTTAATTTATGTTTCTCAGAGGGATATAAAACATTTGGCTCACAGGCTTTTAAGACGGGTCAGAGAACATAAAACTATATTTAATAAGTACAATGTACTAAAAATATCCTTTAGTGAGACAGACTGATGCGATTAAAGGGCACCGGCTTCAGGAGAAATGGGGAAGCCAGATGCTGGACCCTCTCAGCCCCGGCCTCAACCATGCAAGCTTAACCAGACAACTGTCCTGTCATCTGTATAATGGTGTCCCCCAGTTATCCCAGCTTGGATTTTCCAGAAGCACCTTAGGTAGAATGAGTCTTCTCAAAGCTGTAAGGAGCTTTCCCCATAACTTTGGATGAGGTTTTGTTTGCCTTCCTTCTGTTTTGCTGGCTTCTTATCTGCCACTGCTGGTGCTGAAAAAAAAAAATCACTCACTGACAGTAAGCCAGGAAGTGAATATCATCAGCCAGGCCCAGGGATCCTGCCTCGGGAAGATGGATACCAGTTTTATTGGGAAGTGAGGAGGTTAGTGCTGAAGAAGACTGGTAGAGTTGTCTGAGCCCTTGGTGCTCAAAGGAGGTGTGTAACTTCAACATTCTGCCTTCTTTTCCCAACTGATGGCCAATTTCATCTCCCCGGGCAGAGACAGATCCCACAGATAATCTGAGATCTAATGCTATACCCCCAACACACATACCAAGCAAGCCACCATTTATTTGTCTACTGGTTAAACCTAGGAGTGAAAAACACAAGCCAGAGCTGTACATGTGTTTTGTGAAGTAGGGGGTGCCAGATTCCAAGATTCACATCTCAGATGCAGGTTAATGACAAATGAGGCTACGTATTGACACCTACACGCTTGGCCGTGCAAATGAGATTTCCACGGCGTCATAACTTACAAAGGAAAATTTTAATTTAATTTTATAATTATCCACTTATTTATTCTGGTTTTAGAGACACGGTCTCTCTCTGTCCTGGAACTTGCTTTGCAGACCAAGCTGGCCTGGAACTCAGAGAGATCTACCTGTTTCTGCCTCTGGGATCCTGGGATTAAATGAGTGTACACCATCAGCACTAGGCTGCAAAGAGATTTTGTTTTAAAGAGGGGTGGATAATTGGAAGAAAGGCTAGAGGAAGTAAAGAGATAGAAAGAAAAATAAGGAAAGACTGAGGAAAGAGTATTGACCAAGGAACTTGTACGTTATTGAAATGAATCTCAAGTTTGGATGATGCTAACTGCTTTACTCCAGCTCTTGATAATTTATAGTCTGTCAGACTACTGGGGAAAAAAACCTATATAAGTTTAATGATTAAAAACACCTTTAGCCAAAATTTTACACAGACTGTATTTTTAATGTGTGTGTATAATGTCTGTGTGGGTTCATGTATATGTGTAAGTACAGGAGTGTGTGTACCTACTACCATGCACACATGTAGAGGTCAGATTTCAGTCTGTACCTGCCACCTCGGGCTGGCTGATGCACAGACATCCGGAGATTCTCCTATCCTTGCATCCCAGCTTCAAATAGCTGGGCTGGTATTACAGAAAATGCCTCAGTGCTCAGTTAAGGGCACTCACTCTTACAGAGGACCTGGGTTGGGTTCCCAATTACCCACATGGTGGCTCACGAACATTCACATAACTCCAGTGCCAGGGTATCTGACTCCATCCACTGTATAGACATGCACAAAGTGCACAGACACACATGCAGGGAAAAAAACCCCAAATCATGTGCATAGAACGTATTGTGTTGTTGTTGATTCTTTCTTTCTTTCTTTCTTTCTTTCTTTCTTTCTTTCTTTCTTTCTTTCTTCCTTCCTTTCTTTCTTTCTTTCTTTCTTTCTTTCTTTCTTGTTGTTGATGTTGTTAAAGTATAAAAGAATGAAGATCTTCACTGCTGCATCTAGTCCTTATGGTTATACAGCCAGCATTTTATCCACTGAGCCATTTCTCCAGATCCTGGACAAACTTTTTAATCACAAAATCAAATTTTCTTTTAACAATTACTGGAATAAATTCATGTAGTCAGTATGCAATACCCTGAAAGTAACCAGGGCTCTGATGTGGGAAAGCGAGCATAGGATACTGGTCCCTGCTTTAGTTTTCAAGCAATATCATTTATTCTTAGAAATATATTTTTTTTCTTGACTATAAGCACCCCACTCTCTCCTTCACCTTCTCCTCTATCCCCAACAGCTTTGTGTTCTTTGTCTCTCTCTTTTTACCGACACACTGAGTGAAATTAGTTGCTGCCCATATAACCTGGTGTGGGGTTATCCACTGAAGCATGCATGGGCAGCCTACCAGAGGCCGTATATCCAAATAAAAGTGACTCTCCCTCCTTCAGAAGTCATCAGCTGCCAGTAGCCTCCCAGTGAAGGAGTGGGCTCAGGAGTTCTCACCCTACCTGGGCTAGATTGTTAACTGGCTTGATCTTGTTCAGATCTTGTGTGCTGTGATTTCATGCATGCAACAGCCATGGCATGTCTGGAAGACATTTCATGGTTCCTAGCATTACTCCCCATATGCCAACTCTTACATCCTTTTCACCTTCTCTTCTGCAGTACTCTCTGTGCCTTGGGATGGAGATGGGGCTTGGGCCGAGCAACCGGAGTCATTCATTCTCAGCACTTTGCTCATCCTTCAAACAAAAACAAAAACAAAACAAAAGACTTCTTTAAAGGATGAGATAAGACAGCTAGATGCTAAATTTGTGACTAAAATAAAATATCTGGCAATCATGGGAGAAGGTCACTGGTCTCCAAGTAAGTTGTACAGATGAAGAACTTGGGTACCCGTCATTTTATCCACAAGTTATTCCAGTACTTCCTACAAACACATGCTGTTCTGGGGCCCTTATCCATACTGACAGGCCTTTGTAATTTGATTTCTAGTGAAAACAAATGAAGAAGAAGTGTTTGGGGAAGCAAATGTAGGTTTAAAGGATATGGAGGGTATCAAGAGAGAAGCCAGAAGTGTTTTCTGATAAAGTAATAAGGACACCTGATTGCTCATGAGCAACCAAAATGGCCTCTCCAAGGAAGTGGCCTTGAACACATTTCCTAGAGTCAGTTGGAGAATGTGGGCGGGTGTTACATCATGTGTGGTTCTAGAAATGGAGAAAATGGTACTTGGTTAGTTCTTCATCTGTGAGTGATCTGTGTCATAACTTTAACAGGAGTCATGAGGCTAAGCCATGTCTGCAGCAGTAAGCATGGAGTAGCCCTGATGTAGAAACAGGCAGAGAATTCCCTGTGTGATTCAATAGGTCAAGTCCGGGAGTGATGGTTCTCAATCTGTGGGTCACGGCCCCTTTAAAGGTCAGGGGACACTTTTGCAGAAGATGCCTAAGACTATCAGAAAACACATATTTTTGCGCCATAGCCACAGTAAAACTAAAGTTATAAAGTAGCAAATACATAATTTTGTGGTTGAGGGGAATCACCCCAACATGAAGAACTGTATTAAAGGGTTGCAGCATTAGAATGGTTGAGATTCACTGCCTTAGAGTAAAGGAATGAAGTCATTTCAGATAGGAACAGTGCCATGACAAAGTGCAATTCAGCCCAGAGCATTGGACCTAGGATCTAATCAGAACTCATGTGATTCTGCCAAAGTAATATGACCTGGGGATTAATGTTGTCTCCTAATGAAGTTAATCATAATCTTCACCAGATGACCTAGCAATTCTACTACTAGGCATTTACCCAAGGGAAATGAACACAGTTGTCAAAACAAAGATTTGTACATGAATGTTCAGAGAACTTTATTCGAGCAGCTGAAAGCTGGAGCTAACCCAGCAGATGTCTGTCAGCAAGAGGACGAGTAAACAAAATGTGCTATACGAAGTGGAATGCCTCTCAGAAACTGAAAGGATTGGAACCCTGATAAATCCAAACTGTGGGGACTCTGAAAACTACCCCACCAGGCAAAGCAGCCGTCAGCCAGTAGCCAGCAGCCAGCAGAGCTTGCATAGTAGCCATTTCCACAGAATATTCTAGAAGCAGCCAGACTTTAACAGCAGAGCCCACATCAGTTGCTTCCTTTAGCTGCATCGGAAGTGGGGTTGGCAATTGAATGTCTAGAGGAATTTCCAGGGGGAGCAGACATTGCTCCATCTCAAACTAGGATGGGGATCTGTCACGTGTATGCTTGGGTCAAAATCCATCAAATTGTACAATAAAAGTAAATTTACTTGGACTGGCTCAGTCAATAAGGACCTGGACATGTGTGCAGGAGGACCTGCCTTTGGATCCTAAGCACTCACGGATAAAAAGCTACTTGACCCATCATGTGCTTTTAATCCCAGCACAGCCACTGCGGGGGCAGAGAGACAGGAGGACCTTGGAACTTCCTGGCTACTTTATCTAGCCAAATCTTTCAACTCCAAATAGAATGAGAGACCTTGTCTACAAAGAGCGACGTAGAGTGCAATTGACAAAGATGCCGAATGGTGACCTCTGCCCTCCAAATACAGGTGCACAGACATACACGCCTGTGCACATACGCCTGCTTACACAAGTGTGCAAGTAACACACAAACACACACACACACACACACACACACACACGCAAACAAACCAGTGCACTTTATTGTTTATAGTTTACATTTAAGTAGTTGATTTAGAAACTCTTTAGAGAAAACTCACTGTGTTAAACAGGAAGAAAAATTGCTTTAGAGGGGAAAAAGTAAATGGCGCTTTACAATTTGAATCCAAATTTAGCACCAGAGAGCAGATGTTCTCAGTAGCAGGTGTATTTTCTAAAGCCAGCTGCTCCCCACATGTTTTGGAGACCAGTACTCCAGGAAGAAGCAACCGTGGGGGCTGATTTCCCAATACAAAAAAAATAATAAGACAGCTCCGCGGAGCCAACAGGGTAACAGGGAGCAGAGGAGACTGCACATGGAGAGGCGTTCCCAGGTGATCTGTGAAGGACAAGGTCCTGCTTTGTTGTTGTATTTGTATATATCTTGTTTTCATGTCACTCGAGCTAAGGACCACAGAATGGCACACTGCTATGGAAGTTCAGTTTTTCCTTAATGTGGATGTTGGTCTCTTTGAAGGCCACTGACAAGAATGCATAGACTGATGCTGGTAAGTACAGCACACTTTCAGTGGCACTGCCCTAGGGGACCCCAAGTAAGCCTTTGGGGTACACTTCGGAAGAGGTCCTACGTGAGTAGACAGGCAAGAAAGAAAGACAACTAGGTCCCGACTATGGCTGCAGCCCTTGTCTGAACACAGTGGTAAGTAGAATCTGAAGGATTATGCTAGAAAGACCCGAATGGGTGTGTGAAGCAAGAAAACACTTGTAGGAAGAGTCCTTGGACTCACGCAGCCCGTGAGGGACTGAGATGGACAGGGACTGAGTCCTGAAGACTGATGAGAACGGTGATGCAATAGCCAGATAGTGAAAGAAAATGGGATTCCAAAGCTGTGGCCCTGGAAAAGAGCATGGGATGCAGAGGAGGGGGAAAGATAGGCTGGAGGTAGAGTTGGGGCCAGAGCTGAGCCTTTGACAGCAAAGAGGCAGGCACGCTGAGGAGCCAGGAGAAAAGGAAACGGAGGGGTGTGGGTCTGTGGCCTGCTAGGCCCTGGAAAATAGGAAATAGGCTCTTGAGTGTGCCAATACCCTAGCTCTGCCTGCCTTGGCTTCCTGCCCAGCAATCTCTGACCCATTGCCACCCACTCTGTCACTCACGGTGGGTGACACAGAGAGACAAAGAGAGGAGTTACCTTTGTATGCCATTTCCCTTGCCTGGCAAGCTGGCTTCCTCCCACCCATGTTCTTCTACCTGTGACTTGTCCACATTCCCAGGGCCACCCAGGAGTCGCCCCAGGCAGAAGGGCACAGTTTTCCTTTAATTGCACGTATTGGAGCATAAGTCACATTGCAGGCAGGTGTCTATCAGTCAGCCTGCTCCCACCACGTGGCCAGATTGCTGGAGGAGTCAAAGCCAGTTTCTGATGCAAGTCTATGGGCTCAGGAAGCAACGCAAACAAAGAGAACACACAATGAAGGAGGGGGCCAAGGACAGGTGGCAAATCCGTGGGGTGGCCCGATAGGTATACAGAGATGGACAGGAATCAGAGGTCACTTGGATTTGCTTTCCTCTGCCCTGTCACCCTTGTATGCAGACCATGATTTGTATTTGATCTTTATCAGTCCTAAGCATGTTAGAGGTCCCTCTGAGAAAGAAAATCAATGGGCAGCTGGTCATTCTCTGGATTTAGGCCGCCTGGCTGAGAACAGCCTCACTCTTAATAGCCACAAGAATCTGGACCGAAACTGGACCCAAACTGGAACTGAACAATTAACTAAGGAGTCATCAACACTGTTGGAAGTGACATAACAATTCAAGTCTGGTGGAAACAAAGAGTTTTCTGACATACAATTCTGCAGAAAGGGACATTAGCTCTGAGAAAAGGAAAAAAGAATATGGCACACCCATTGGACACAAGTCAAGGGTTTTCAAAGTCCCCTGATCACTGGAAACTCCTGTCCTGTCTTTCCATTCACTAGAATTTGCCACCTTCCTGAACTCCACATATTTTGGTTTAAGGCACATAATATTATGCAATGAATATTTTGAAGCTTGAGGCTGCCCGCTTCCTGATTATGGTCTCAGTCACACGACTGACTACCTGTAACTTCCAGATCTCAGAGCTTTCTGAGATAATCTAGCAGCAGCCACCCTCCATGGCCTCGTATCTCTTGCTTACCTGTAATTCTGATAAACTAAATTCTGAACCTCATACTGAAATTGGACTGTAACAATTTGTTTCTTACAGTCTCTTCCTCTTATTCTTTTTCTTATTGGCCCTAGTTGCACTTTTGTTTTAATTAGTTAGCTTTCCAAATTGTATTGGCAAAGGTGTCTAATTGTCTAATCCTTGAAAGGTCATAGCTAGCAACTGTTGATTCAGGAGCTGTATTCTTAGAAGTAGACGCGCAACACCTTCCATCAAGCACAGCACAAACATTCTATTAGTTTCACAGTCAGTGCAACCTTGTCCTCCCAAATCATCTAGATGATGAATCCAGCTGGCTAGGCATTCCTTTAAGCCAGTGATTCTCAACCTTCTTAATGCTGCCACCCTTTAATCCAGTTCCTCGTTTTACAATGACCCCCCAAACCATAAAATTATTTTTTGCTACTTCCTAACTGCAATTTTGCTACTGTTTTGAGCCATAATATAAATATATGATATGAAGGATATCTGATATGCAACCCCTGAAGAGTCATTTGAACCTCAAAGGAATCATGACACATGGGTGGAAAACCACTGCTTTAAGAGCATCCCTGACACTACTGAGAGAGAGCCTGTGAGCTAGTGATACAGGATATTTGATCATGAACCCTTTTTCTAGTTGTGGTGTGGCTCAGTCCTTAGTACACACCTTTAATCCCTCTGGCTGGAATATGAACACACCTTTAGTATACACCTTTAATCCCAAACAATGAAGGTAAAGTTAGTTTGCAGAAGACAGATCATTAGAAAAATGATCTCCAGTTGAGTGGCAGACAAAGTGATAAATCAGAGGAAGATTTGACAAAATAGGATACACCCAACTCTTACAAAAAGAGAGAGGGGAGGGAAGCAAGCTACTTAAGAGAGAGTAGCACAAAGAAAAAAGAAAGAGGAGGCAATTTTACTGGGACAGTGGTACAGAGACAGGCTGCAGAGAGAGAACAAGCCAGACACGGATGAAGATAAACTGAGCCAAAGAATGAGAAGGAGCCAGAAGATTAAAACATATTGCCGAAGTTAGTACGAGGCCAATTCAGGAGAAACTGAGAGAAGCCAGATTGAATCATTCAGCTTAGAGGAGTTTGATCCAGACCAGCTGAGTTGAACCAGCCAGCAGAGCTCAGAAAGAACCAGGAAAGGATGAACTTATTCAGCAGTAAGTCTCAGAGGCTGAAAACATCCTAGGCCTGGATTAGATTGTACAGAGGTTAGAAACTTTCAGGGCTAGGCCTAGGTTAGCAGATGAAGGAGGTAAGACATGGAGATGACAATTACATCAGGCAAATAAAAGTGACAATCACAAGTTAGAACAGTGAGAGTTAATCGCTACATTATTGTTTACTGTTGGGGGATAGCCAATCTGAGTCCCAAAGCTATTTGGTTTTCAGTGTTCCATTTGTCTAGAACTCTCCTGAGGATTTCTATAGAAACAACATAGATATCAAAAGATCCAGGCATTGGCCTCTTAGCTCTGAGATTAGTTTCACTAAGAGAGGAGAATGAAGGCTAGTGGAAGTGTAGAGCCGAGTGAACCAGTGCACAGATCCCATACGAGTTGGACGGTAGGTAGCCTTGAATAGTTTCCCCTGTCTACAGTACCATCCTAAGTCAGCTCGGGAGACGTGGAGTGCTGAGTAAAGGCTATTTGTCCTTTTGCTTTGAGACATTCAGGGCATAGGTTTAGATTCCAAAATCCCTCACCGGGTGAGGAAATCCATTTCCCTTCTCTGTGATACATGAGGAGTTATTTACTATGGAAAAAGAAGCAAATTTTGATGGGCCATTTTTTTTACAGTCTGAATAGAGGCACAAGAGAGACAGACTCTGGGGAGTCTTATTCTCCAAATAGCTTTATCCTGAAACTAGGCTAACATGCAATTATTCCAGTGGGGTCTGTGTCTCATTCTAGGGGAAAGGGTCTACTCAAGCCTCAAGATGCCCTGCTGTGTAAACACAGTAGTCACTCTTGCTAAGTGCACCTGCATTGTAAATTTGACCCATTTTACCCAAGAATACAATTCCTTTATTTTAAGCTTTGTTCTTTTTTTCTATCCTGAAATCTATTTTCTGTATAATGGTAATTTTCCCTACATAAATTTGACTCTAGAAGTTGAACTAACCAGGTACCCCAATCAAGACATGGGGAATTTTAAAGCTGAATTAGTTTAATAGTTTTTCTATCTGAGTTGCAGACCAGAAATATTCTTCTCTCCATAATAACACAAGCAATTCATAAACAGCATATTTAGTAAAAGTAAAAAAGAGTGAACTCTGCCAACATTATCTCCCTTATGTAGATATCACCGGGGTCTCTTTGGAATTAACTAAAAGACCTGAATGAGTCATGTGCTTCTCTTCGATCTCCCCCTTTGGGTATTAAACCCTCAGTTGGCTCCTTGACTCAGGAACAGCAAGTTCACTTCTTTCAGCTGTCTATACAGATGTGGGGTCAGGTGTATTTATTAAGACTCCCCACTGTGGGAAAATTTTGCTAATTAAGGTCAAAGTCTACCATTGATCGGATAGCCTTTTGGGGCTCTGCATGTAATGGGGCTCCCCTTGCTCCCTTCGTTAACAGATTTTCTCCTGACCTAGTCTGGGGAATTATAAGCCCCACATTTGCCTCTACCTGAGGAAGTCGCATAGCCTCTGATGCCATAGTTTATGGAATCAATTTCCTTTCTCCTCACAAAGCCTGTCCAGCCAGCACCTGAGATCCCTGAACCACTTCTCCATGTCAAGGAGGTTTGCTGGGTACCTGAAGTCCTCAGAGTACCTTTGTCCAGCTGATGTCTCTAATCTTAGTTCTCCAAAACTTTATAAGCCTTCAATGGCCCTATGTAGAGTTGATCTGCCTACCGACAAACAGTGCTCATTCACTGTAGGTACTCACGAGGCTTCCAAAGCCCCCACTTGATATCTTTGCTCCCAGTGCCCTCATGGACTGTATCAGCCACACTGGGGGGACCCACACGCCACAACCAATAGATAGGAGCTTGTCTTCTCTCCAGGTTTTTATCAGCACCAGGTACTGGCATCAAAAGACCACCAAGAGGTCACACATAGGTGTCACCTGTTGCTATGACTACCACATACCTTCGCAGATCCCACTTCCCACATTCACCTGGAACAGATTACGTCACAGCATATATAAAAGAGAGACCTCCCCACTTTCTCCTCCTTTTTTCTTTTCCCTTTGTCTTTCTCTCTCTCCCTTCTTTGTCCCCAGTAAAACCTCTGATATCTAGAACTACTTTGGCCTGGTGTGCTAATGATAAGATAGAAGAGGTAACCAGTATACAACGTTTCAAAAATTAGTCTTCAGTTTCCATCGTCAGAACATCAGAGGCATCAGAGGCACAGTTAAGAAAGAGTATGTCTTTTTCTGTCATCTTTATGGTTCATAAAAATACACATTCATTTGTAGGAAAGAAACACACTTTATGAAATTTAAAGTACATGCAACGTTTCCCAAGCTCACAAAGTCCATTTTCATGGTTATAGTCATAGTATAAAAGGGGTCTATAGACTACTAAAGACTTAATATTGAAACAACTTGCTGTCCTTACAATTAACCAATTTTTGTCTAAGGAGGGGTTAAGGCACAAGCTGTCTTTTTAAGGTTTAAAAAAAATTGTTGAAAGAAAGAAAGAAAGAAAGAAAGAAAGAAAGAAAGAAAGAAAGAAAGAAAGAAAGGAGATAGTCCATAAATACACAGCTCTAGAGTTTACCCAAACCATCCACAGCTCTGTGATGTTAGACACTGACTCACAGTAGGACTGCCAAGTGAACCAGTGCACAGATGCTTTGATCAGAAGTCTAAAAAGTTCTTGCTTTCATTAGCAGGCAAACAATCAGAAATTATCAAATGTGAAGCCTTCCAAGTCTTACCAAGTCTTAGAAACAAGCGAATTTTATTTCTCCTTATAATAAACAAAGTTACACATCTTCCCCACTTACACAAACCCCACTATCACCGGAGCTAACAGAATGTGACTATTGAGAGAGTATCTTGCAAAAGTCTATGGTAACTCTGATGTGAGTTATGAGAATAAACCCATAGTCAATTGCAGTCTTTCCTAGATGGTAAAAGCAGAGGAAACCAAAGGACACACAGAAAGAGCACTGTCCACTGAATATGTTTAACAAAGTGTTTATCTATTTGTTACCAAGTAACCATGCCTCCCTTTAAGATGAACAGTGGCTTGAGCCTACCCTCTGGAGACTGTGACCTCTCTATAAGGGGACAGATGAGGTCCCATCTTCCTCTGGGTCGTATCTTCCGTAGAGGGCAAAGGTTAAGTGGTTGGCTATTCCTTTTGAGTGACTTATCCACCTTGGATAAGTCCTCTAAGCCTGGGTTGTTGAACACACAGACGGACAGATTTACCAATCTTGTAATCAAATCTTTGTGGAACCAATAAAACTTGAGTGTTTTTAAAAGTCAGTTTAAGTAAATTATTTTGTAATGATTCAATTTCCCCAAGACTAACAAAGTTAACAGAATTCAACCTAGACACATCCGTTATTTTTTTTAAAGCCAATCCTTTCTAATGTTACCATGAATGGCACTCAAGTTCAGGAATGGAGATCATAAGACATATATTACCTGAAGTCTCATTTTCCAGAAACCTCATGTCAAAACTTCTGTGACTTGGCTTTTAAGTTTTCTTGGTTTCATTCTCACCTTTCAATCTTATTTGTGGGACAAAAATCTTTTATCACACAAAATCAAGCTCTAGCCCTGCAAGGCTCTCCATTGGTGGAGACTTGACTCTGCATCTTCCTGAAAGTTGACTTCTTCCTTTGTGTGACAATGATACATTTTTGGTACCATCTCAAGCAGGGAACTGCAGCTAATTGTTAGAAAGAGGTGTCAACGTCTTCATTTGAGCCGCAGTCCCTTCTTTCCCCCAATGAGTCATACAGTACCTCCAAACCCTTCCAATCTCTCTCCCACAGCCTATTGGCTGAAGGGAGGAGGAGACACGCTTGCTCCAAGCTAAAAATATGGGGTTGCTTCTATCTTCCTCATAGGCTCCAAATAGACTCAAAGAAAATCCCAAAGGAGATAAAAATTTCATCTCCTGCCACCTTAGAACCATGAGGTCCAAGTGGGAATATGAGTCCATGAGGGAGAATTTGCACTAAATCCTGCAGAGCTGGCTGATACTGTTCAAAATTCCGTTCCTCTCATCCCCTGGATGACCTGGTGCTTAAGTGTTTGTGGGACTCCCTATCAAGCCTTTGCTAGAATAAGTAAGCTGAGAAGCACGGGGCTCTGGGGTGAGGGAATCCAAAGGTGTGTGAACATGTGTGCTTCCCAAAGAGTAATAAGAGCGGAGAAATGGACACCTAGCTACACCCCCAGAGCCTTTCATAACAAGAATGTTAAAAAAAAAATTAAAGCAATCTCTTGCCTCTCCTTAGCCCTGGGCCATCTGTTTATAACTTGTTCTTTTTCTTCTCATGCCTGAATCTGTTCAGGAATGTCCTATTCCAGCCTGTCTGGGATGGACTATGTGTCACAGTGGCAGCCATTGTCATGCTTCACATCCTAGGTGTAACATCCCTTAATGAGTCAGGCAGGAGCATCAGCTATAAACGCTACCTCATGCTCCTGGGCAGGGGAGAGCAGGCTCGGAGGACGATGAGACAGCCAGTCTCAAGAATCTTCAAAGAGATGCGGTTTAGTGCCCGATTTGGTGAAAGATAAGAGCAGACATGTAGAATGTCAGTGATAATGATTCCGTTTGCACACTTTCTCACTTAAAAAAGTCTTTTCATAGCTATCTCTCTGTTGACTCTTAAAATAAATATCCCCGTGAGGAAAGTTAAGACCAATAGACCCAAGAGGCTGGTTGTGCCTAAGGTCTTGAACTGTGCATTACGATTCAAGCAGACCAAGAGCTATACAAGGTCATGTACACTTTAGAATTTTCCTCACAGCATTGTGCAGTGTCTCTCTGCTCCATCCCTCCTTCCAAAGTGGACACACTGGCCAATCCACAACGTGCACTGTCAGACTCACTGGGGCTTTTCGTAAAAAGCTAAAGTCTAAGTATGGCCCAGAGAAATCCAGTTGAGAAGTCCTTGGCTGGGTCTTAGCTGTACCATCAGTTATCTTCACCACGTAGAACAAGTTAACCCTCAGACCCGCACGCTCTAGTTGTAAAATGGGAACTGTAACGCTTCTTTGTAGATTTCTGAATGGAAATTAAATAAAATAAGATGTGGAAAGTAGGGGGCTCGAGAGATGACTCCGTGGTTAAGAGCACTAACTGCTCTTCCAAAAGTCCTGAGTTCAATTCCCAGCAACCACATGGTGGCTCACAGCCATCTGCAATGTGATCTGATGCCCACTTCTGGCGTGTCTGAAGAAAACTATAGTGTACTCATATAAATAAAATAAATAAATAAATCTTTTTTTAAAAAGATTTTTTTTAAAAAGATCTGGAAGGTAACTGAGCCACAGCTTTGGAATGAACGGTACCAGTATTCAAGTGTCACTTGCAGCTACTTGACCTTGAGCAAGTCACGTGACCCTTCTACATTTTTTTAGTCTCCTCATTTGAAGGAGGCAGATCCAATTCACACCTGCTTTATAGGCCTGTGAGGATGGGTGTGGTAATCTAGGCAGAACGTCTCAGGGAAAGGCTTGGCACAGAGTGAGCACTCGATACTTAGCGTGAGAAGCTCTGCACTGGTTACAGTCGGTGTGGCCAGGATGTATAATGAACACAGCCTCTCTCTCTCTCTCTCTCTCTCTCTCTCTCTCTCTCTCTCTCTCTAGCACCGGGACTCGTCAGAATCAGAAAATGCTGGTTCCCACACACACTTCAAGCATTCTGAACTAGCGCCTGAGTCAGCGGTGTTCTTGAAATAGCTAAGTGATTTCTTGCCAAAGTCCCTTTCAGCTTTCAAGCATCTCTGCCACTCACCCACCTTCTTGGCTGTATCCCAAAGTTCTTCAGGTGGAGAGTATGGGAAGGGAATGTGACTTTTCTACCAGAGCACACCTCCACATAAGAGAAGTAAGCTGATGGGAAAAAAAAATCAAAACAAAACAAAAACAACCACCAACAACAAAAACAAGGTGACTCTGACTCTGTCCCACTCTGTTTATTTGGGTTTGTTTTGTTTTGTTTTTTAAAAAGCAAGGTTGTTTCTATCTTCAGAGCTCAAAATGGAAGTGTGCCAGGGCAGGAAGAGACTAAGAGGGAACACTAAGGCCCAGACTGATGAAGCAACTTGCCCAAGGCTGCTCAGCCATGTAGTGGCAGAGCCAGAACTGGAGCCCAAGTGTCCGGACGTCCAACCCCAGGCTCCTGCTGCCACCTCTCTAATTAGATACTTTTCAAAATCATTAGGCACAGGAGTGACTGACTTCACGAAGCTTTCAGTGTCCCCGAGGGCCCTCCCTCAGTTCCTCTTGAGGACAAATCATTTGGTGAGAACAACCTACTCAGTGTTCTGAAGCATCAACAGAACTTAGTCTTTCTGAGCAGAACTGTCAAAACAGCAGCAGGGTGGAAACGCTGATCTGGCAGCCCAGCCCCTGGGCTCCACCTCCCGCCAGCTCTGATCTCTCTTGGTATTTGGATGGTGGAAGTGTCAGACTAAGGAGTCCGATGCACTCTGATAAGCACATTCCAGATGTTTCTGGGGCGCTGCCAAAGGTGTGGCACAGTCAACCCTCACCAGAGCTTTGGAGAAACAGCCTGCTCCAATCCGTAGGCAAGTTTATTGGGAGGGCCCATCCACTGGGCCCTCTGGAGAAGTCCAAGCCTTGCTCTCTCCGTCCTTTACAAGTAGGTCACTGGCTGGGCTAGACAATACACTCGGGAATGTCAGAACATTGATGGTGGTAGCACCTCAGACATGTTCTGATAAAAGGAACCCCTTAGCTCCCATGGAAGTAACCAGGGTCTCAAAAGGGTAGAGGCTTGTCAAAAGTCACACTCAAGGCTCAAGGTGAGTTTTTTGCCTTTTTGTTCCCAGTCTTCCCTTTGACATTAGAACAGTAGCCTGAACAATCGTATCACACAACAGAGAATGTGACAAAAATTCAGATAGGGGAAGATGGGAGGAAGCAAGGGGGTGGGGGGGAAGCACATGACCACATCACCCAGCCCTCGGTGACTGACTAACAGAGCGCTTGTCAGCCTGGAGATTTTTTTCCCTCGGAACACTAGCCTCTCGGTACAGCAGAGCTGAGTTTATTTACCCAGCACAGGGCTTCTGCCTTAGTCAGGGTTTCAATTCCTGCACAAACATCATGACCAAGAAGCAAGTTGGGGAGGAAAGGGTTTATTCGGCTTACACTTCCACATTGCTGTTCATCACTGAAGGAAGTCAGGACTGGAACTCAAGCAGGTCAGGAAGCAGGAGCTGATGCAGAGGCCGTGGAGGGATGTTCTTGACTGGCTTGCTCAGCCTGCTCTCTTATAGAACCAAGACCACCAACCCAGAGATGGCACCACCCACAAGGGGACCTCTCCCCTTGATCACTAAATAAGAAAAGGCCTTACAGCTGGATCTCATGGAGGCATTTCCCCAACAAAAACTCCTTTCTCTGTGATAACTGCAGCTGTGTCAAGTTGACACAAAACTAGCCAGTACAGCTTCCTATCTCAAAGATACAGAGTTAGTGAGAAGAAACGGTGCCTTGCTTCCCTTTATATGTCCAGGTCCTGACTTCCGACAGGACTTCCGGCTGGACTTCCGGTCTGGTGTGTCAGCTGGAAGACAGCCTCAGTTGCATCAGGAAGCAGGTAGGTTAGATGCAAGCATGGTGAATGGCTTTACTAAGGAATTGGTTTCTTCCATTGGGGGTAATTTTCATTAAAGTGCTCAATGTAGTTCTCTGGAATGTATAGTTCTGGACATGAACAACCTATAGATTAAGTTTAAAAAGTTTGTTGCAAGAGATTTGAGTTTGGGGAATTTTCTTGGTTTGGTTTGGTTTTGATTAGTTTTATTTACTACTGGGTTGTTTTATGTTTCCATTTGAGGGTAGGGTCCTACATGAATACAGCCCCCCCCCAAAGATCCCAGGAAGCACAAACAAAACAACCATCAGCCACAGGCAGCTAAAACTCATAGTTGGATGTGAACAGAAGTACTCACACAAACAGACACGTGACATATCCTGAGCTACCCTTAGCCCCTGGTGTGGGGAAGCTTTCCATCCTACAGCAGAGGTAGGATAACCCCGGTTCCACAACCAGAAACCAGAAGCTACCCAGAGGCCAGACTGAGAGGATGCTATTTTTGCAATGAAACCTTCAAGTGTGAAAAGAAGCATGCTACTCAGAGATTTCCCTCACTATTCTAAACTACAAAAAATAGTCAAGGAAGGCGCTCCCTCCCTGCCTCCTCAGCTCTAACCACATATGCTCCACCACCACCACCACCCCCCCCCGTAGACTCCTCTACATCCTTAAGGACCATTCCATTACAGGTGCTGCCAGGAGGAATCTGAAAGGCAGTAGGACCTCAACAAGTGTTTGCTTTATAAACAAGAGGCAAGAAAGAAATCCCACTTGTGTGAAAACTTAAACTGACAAGTGATCCCAGCCAGCGCCTTCCATGGTGTCAGGGAAAAGAAAATGTCCTATCAAAAATGAGAGTGGAGATCATCCATGACAGCTGACAAATGTCATGTGTCTCCTGTGCATTGGGCAGGTGCTGTGCAGTGTTCTAACCTGGATACGTCGTTAAATCATCTGCATACCCCCTAACCCTAACTTTAACCCTAACCCACATGCATGGCTCTGTATAGTGATAGCTTTCAGTAACCTAGGATGTCTAACTCCAGCAATACATGTGAACTGGTGTGGATGTGGAAGCCAGAGGAAGGCAGTCCTCCCATCCCTGGACTCCCCACGCTAGGTTTCCAGGCTTCCTCTGCCAACCACCTTTGGTGATCTTGAACCACAACAAACTCTTGGTTTTCTATGGAATTCCTGGGGATGTAGAGGTGAGGAAGAACCAGAGGAGCCCGAGGCTGCAGGCTACTAACACTGCCGCTTCCAGGCATGGTGTGCCCGGTGGTGGGATGAGACCTTTTGTTGAAGTTAGGGAGACGCCTAAAGGTTCTTAGTCCCCTTTCCTTGCCTGCTGGTCATCAGCTGAAGGTTAACAGGCCTTTGGGCCTGGATTGCTGTATTTCAGTATGAACATAATCAGCAGTTCATTGCTATGGGTGATTTCATTTCTGCTGACCATCTTCTGCCAATGGCACTTGGGGAGTAGAACAAGAGGAAGAGAAAAGAGTGAGAAAAATCAGAATGGGGAAAGCAAGTCTCCAAGCCTCAGAAAGCACGAGTGTGGTTGTCAGGAATCCCCACACTTTAGAAGTGGAGGCAGGAAGATGGAGAGTTCAAGCTCATCCTTAGTTAAATAAGGAATTTAAGGGTAACCTTGGCTACACAAAGCTTGGGCCCAAATATGATAAAATAAGTAAAATATCGTAGTAAGAAGTTTGACATGTGATAACACAGAAGGAAACCCCTGGAACCAAAGTTTTGAATGAAGAACTTAACTTAGTTAATTTTGCTTTAGTCATTGAGAGATATGGGAACCCAGGGTTTTCACTAGTAGTCATCCATTTTTCCCCTCTAATACTTGGAGACTAGTACAGGAGAGTGGCTGACATGCATGCAGTTCTACACCAAACCCAAATGTTCCAAGGCAGACTTGTGTTCAGGAGAAATACTACCTCCCCATAAGAGACTGGACAGAGAAGCCCTGCTGGGCTCCACTAGGTCTCCACAAGATGAAATCCTGTCAACAGCGAGGACCAGCTGACACTCGCCTGGCACTGATGACAGTGATACTGAGAGTTTCCTAATGTTGTTTTGCAGACCAGAAGTCACAGGGCCAACTGCAGCAGGAAGAATCTAAAGGCTTAATACCACCCAGATTACCAGAGCTCGAAGGAATCTTCGAGATCTTTGAGGCAAAATCCACAACTTCCTCCGCTGTCTCTATAGCACCTTCTGCAGATAACAAACATTGTGTTGTCATGCATCTAAACAAATGATACTTTATCCACTGTTTTGTTTTTAAAGCATGGCATCTAGTATGAAGGAGGTTTAATGAATGAATGTGCTGGTTTGAATGAAAATGGGCCCCATAGGCTCATAAGGAGTGGCACTATTAGGAAATGTGGCCTTATTGGAGTAGGCGTGGCCTTGTTGATGGAAGTGTGTCACTAGGGATGGACTTTGAGGTCTCAGATGCTCAAGCCAGGTCCAGTGTCTCACTCCCTTTCTGCAGCCTGCTGATGTGGATGTAGAACTCTCAGCTTCTTCTCCTGCACCATGTCTGCCTGCATGCTGCCATACTTCCTGCTATGATGATAATGACTAAATCTCTGGACTATAAGCTAGCCCCAATTAAAACTTTTCCTTAGACCAACAGAGTCAACTAACCTGGATCCTTGGGGCTCTTAGAGTCTGAACCACCAACCAAAGAATATACATAGGCTGGACCTAGGCCTCCCTGCACATATGTAACAGATGTGCAGCTTGGTCTTCATGTGTGTCCTGAACAACTGGAATGGGAGCTGTCCCAAAAGCTGTTGCCTGTATGAGGGATATGTTCTTCTAGCTAGGTGGCCTTGTCTGGCCTCAGTAGGAGAGGAAGTGCCTAGCCTCAAAGAGTTCTGATGTGCCAGGGTTGAGGAGATACCCAAGGGGACCTGGGGAGGGGCTACCCGCTCAGAGGAGAAGGAGAGGGGGGATGGAGGAAGGATTGTGGGAAGGGGTGATGACCAGGAAGGGGCAGCGAAAGGAATGTAAATGAATAAGTATACCATCCCATATACAGTCACCAAATGCAGACACTATTGTGGATGCCAAGAAGTTCATGCTGACAGGAGTCTGATAGAGCTGTCTCCTGAGAGGCTCAGCCAGAGCCTGACAAATACAGAGGTGGATTCTCACAGCCAACCATTTGACTGAGCATGGGGTTCCCCAATGGAGGAGTTAGAGAAAGGACTGAAAGAGATGAAGGGGCTTGCAACCCCATAAGAACAACAATATCAACCAACCAGACTCCCCCAGAGCTCCCAAGGACTAAACCACCAACCAAGGAGTATACATGGAGGGACCCATGGCTCCAGCCACATATGTAGCAGAGGATGGCTATGTCAGGCATCAATGGGAAGAGAGGCCTTTGGTTCCGTGAAGGCTCAATGCCCCAGTATAGGGGAATGCCAGGGCAGAGAGGCAGGAGTGGTTGGGTGGGTGGGAGAGCACCCTCATCGAAGCAGGGTGGGGAGATGGGATAGGGTTTTTTGGGGGGGTACCGGGAAAGGGGATAACATTTGAAATGTAAATAAAGAAAGTATCCTATAAAAAAGGCTAATGCTGGGGAAAATAATTAATTAATTAGTTAATTAACTTTCCGTTAGAAGAGTTGCCGTAGCCATGACAACACAAGATAGAAACCCTAAGACAGTGCATACTTGTGTTAGGTGCATTCCATCTTAACCTTTCCACATTTTAGCAATGGGAGGGGCGGGGGGAATAAAAAATATGCCAAGCAATCAACATGCTCAGGCTAATGATATGCTGGTTACAAGATTAGCTTAGCCTGCAGAGCTCATATGAAAACGCGGAGGCTTTCCCATAGCATCCACCTAGCTCAAGGAAAATCAAGTCAAGCACACCATTAATGTGTCCTATGCAGAGCCACTCTGGAAGCTGCATTTTGGAAACAAGCTCAAAGCAAAAGGAATTTCAAGGAGTATGGATCTAAGAAGGCCAAGTCCTTCCAAGATGCTCTAAGCCCAAAGTAGAGTGCGTAGGTTTCTGCTTTCCCCTCTGTGCCTTAAGAAGTGCCTCTAAAGTCTCCCCAAGAATCTTGGAACTTTCTCACTTTAACAAAGGCTAAGTGCTAGGTGGATAGCTGACTTATATATTAGAGTCTAGGGAGAGAGAACCTTTGTATTAATCTCTCATGTAACAGTCTGACCTTGGCTCAGAAACAAAAGACAAGATGAAATACCACAGTATTTGTCAACATGGTTTCTCAGACCGCTAGTACCTCCATGTGTTCTTGTAAAAAAACAAATGGTTCTTTAGCCAAAAAAGAGAAAAAATAATAGGGATGGGGGTGGGGGTGGGGTGAGATGCATTGTAAAGATGGCCTTCCATATGTAAGAGATCAATGTCAATGAATAACAGATCAGAGCCATTTTTAAACTTCATATGCTCTGAACATATATTGATTTGTTTATCTTCTCATGACCCTCTAGACAACATCATAGAACCACCATTTATATCATAATATCATTTATATTATTGGACATTGTAGTAATCGTATGGTCATACACAAGAGGCAATAGATAGCTTATGAGCTGGGCTAGTTTCTGTGAGGCATTTGGGTATCTGAAGATTTTTCATATCCATGGGAGATCCTGAAAGCATTCTCCTATAGATACTGAGGAAGAACTACATTAGCATGCTAAGGGTACTGAGTTTTCCCAAGTAGGAAACTAGCTGAACTTTGCCCAACTCAGTATTGCACAAAATTATGTTACCAAGGGACAGTTTGTTCCTTGTCACACTTAGGACAATTGCTCTCAGACTACGTATTCACAGGACACTTTCACATTGTGGAATGTGTGTAGAGGTTCGCTGTGTGAGCTCAGCAGCACAGACAGAACTGTGTGTTTACTCAGTGTCCTTCAGTCCTAGTTGAAAGTTGACAAGATTTTGACTTTGCCTTCAACCGTACTTTTCTTTTTATAAATCCCCAAAGCCAAATTGCCGCTTATTCTAGAGAAATCTCTTCCTTGGAACATGCTGGCAGGACATAACGCACAGCTGTCAACTGATTGTGCTGTGTGACGTCACACCTGTCACTTGGCTGTCCTCCCCGCAGCAGACATCAATGCAGTGATACAGTCTGACAGCTGAAACAAAGCTACAATTTGCACACTTAGAATGCATCTGTCATTGCATCTGGAAATTATTGCAACCACACATGCTGAGAGCCAGGATGTGGAACACAGGTTCTAAGAGGTAGGCTAGAAAGAGTGGCATTCACTCAAGGTTGTCTCAGAGCTGTCACCTGCTTCTCTATAGGGGACCAAGTTCAGAGGCAGTGCAGGACTGCCGGACCCTTGGAAGCCAATACAAATTTCATTCATTCACACAGGAAAATATCATAAATGCCACCTTCTTTTCAATTATTTAATGTATTCACCATTGCTCTGTTCAAACACACCAGAAGAGGACATCAGACCCCATTGCAAATGGTTGCAAACCACCCTGTGGTTGCTGGGAATTGATCGCAGGACCTTTGGAAGAGCAGACAGTGCTCTTAACTACTGAGCTATCTCTCGAGCCCTTCAATTATTTAAACAACAACTTTCCTAGAAGGACAAGGTATTGGTTAGCCTGCCCCGTTGTTTTTTAATGCCCTTTTATTGGGTCACATACTAAAAGCTGCACAGATATAATGTATCAAACTGGTTACATCTGTAAATGAGCATATATACCTGTGAAACATCAGCCCTACCTGTGCCATTCAGCTATTTGCAATAGCCCTACCCACAACTGCAAAGCCTCCTCTCATTTGGTGATTTACCTTTATGAAGGAGAAAAACAACTGACATAACAAGCTATACCATTTGCAAATTTGTTTAGCTGAAATACGTTACTTTTGATGATAGTCACTCTACTGGCTCATAGGATCATTCATTATCAGTCTCCAACCTGCTGTATACCCCCTCCACTCCTGTTGAGATCTGTATCACTCCCCTCCATAGGCTTTTCCTTTGTTTTAATTCATTTTTTTCCTCTGGGGCTGGGTGTTATGGTATATCCTTTCTTCCCCAAGCTTGCAAAGGTGCAAAGAGGTGTTTCTAAAACCTTAAAGGCCTATACAAATGCAGGGACTATTTTGGTCATGGTTTAGTTTAGGAATCACTGACCAAACCTCATGGAGCAGGAAAGGTTACTACTGTGCTCTCTGCTTCTGTGTGCTCAACTATTTTATGTGCACCGGATTGGTGGTATCATGTATTTGTCTTTCATTGCTAGCATATTCCACTTTTGCCATCATAGAATCTTCTAAGTTTATCCGTGGTGTCTCAGTGGAAAACAGTCTTTTTTTAAAGGTTGACTAAGACTGGTGTGTGTGAGAGAAAGAGAGAGATAAGCAGGCAGGCAGACAGACAGATAGACAGACAGAGATAGACAAACAGAGATAATTACAGTCATCAGGGGTGGACACTATTATAAATAGTGCTGCAATGACCATAAAAGAGTACCTGTCTTAATCAGGGTTTCTATTCCTGCACAAAACATCAAACCAAGAAGCAAGTTGGATAGGAATGGGTTTATTCAGCTTACACTTCTACATTGCTGTTCATCACCAAAGGAAGTCAGGACAGGAACTCACACAAGGTAGGAAATTGTAGGCAGAAGTGGATGCAAAAGCCATGGAGGGGTGCTGCTTACTGGCTTGCTTCCCCTGGCTTGCTCAGCTTGCTTTCTTACAGAACCCAAGACTACCAGCCCAGGGATGGCACCACCCACAATGGGCTAGACGTTCCTACCCTTAATCACTAACTGAGAAAATGCCTTGCAGCTGGATCTCATAGAGGCATCTCCTCAAGGGAGGCTCCTTTCTCTGTGATAACTCCAGCTTGTGTCAAGTTGACACACAAAACCAGCCAGTACAGTACCCATGTCTCTTTGAGATCTCAATTTTAATTCTTTTGTCAAGTGTGAAGGTTGGTTTTAACAGCAGCTTGCCACACATTAGAATCACCGGAGGATACAGCCTCACTTGAAGAATTGTCTTTAGTGCCTTCCTTGATATGGAAGGACACAGCCGAGTGTCTGCTTCATCTCTGGGCAGTAGCCCAGATGGAAAGGGCGTGGCAGAAAGAAGAACACTCACCTTTTGTTCAGTTGGCCTTCCCTCTCACCCACTGCTGCTGCTGCTGCTGATTCCTTTGCTGATATTAGAACATCATGTCCAGGTTTCCATCGCTAACTGAGGACCAGAGGCTTTCCAGGAACCTCCCCAGTTTCCACCACCAGGTTGGAACTGCTGAGGCTTCAGCCTTGTGGACTGAAGAGTTCCCAGGTTCTCAGCCTCAAAGATGTGACTCAACCTGAACACGTTCTCTCTCTCTCTCTCCCTCTCCCCCCTCTCTCTCCTCTCTCTCTCTCTCTCTTTCTTCCTCTCTCCCTCTCTCTCCCTCCTTTCCTCCTTTCCTCCCTCCTTCCTCTTCCCTCTCCCCTTCCCTTGTGCCTCCCTCTCTCTCCCCCTCCCCTCCTCTCTCCTTCCCCCACCCCTCCACACATTCTTGAGCACCCTCAAGATAGTTCCATTTTTCTCCTACTGTTCTCTCTATGAACTGAAGCAATCTACTCCATCAACAGTATACAAGGTTGCTATTATACTGTGGGGTTTTTTTTCTTGTTATTGCTGGAGGTTTCAGTTTTGTTTGGGCTCTGTTTGCTTTGGTTTTCAGAGACAGGATCTTCCTCAACATGTAGTCCAAGCTGGACTCAAACTTGTAGCTATCTTCCTTCCTCAGCCCCCCAAGTGTTACTACAGCTGTAAGCCTCCAGACCTGAACTCATCATAGTTTCAGTATAAGTTTCTTTAATGATCCATAGTATTGAGCACGTTACATGTATCTGCTGACAACTGTATTTTTTCTTTGGAGAAATGCCTTTTGTCCATGCTTTAGTTGGGCTATTTGGGGTTCTGTTATTGAACTGACGGTGCTTGTTATATATTTGATATTATCCCTTTGCCCTATATATGGTTTGTACACACACACACACACACACACACACACACACATATATATATAAAACATATATATATATATATATATATATATATATATATATATATATATATATATATATATATATTTTAATGAGATGCTGTCTCATGCATTCCAGGCTGGCCTCTGGACTTGAACTCCTGATCTTTCTGCTCACCTTCAAAGTTCTAAGACTACAAAGATACATCACCAAGCCCTTTCATTCTGCAGGCTCCTTCTCACTCAGTGGCTGTTTAATTGGGTAGAACTGTTTGAGACAAATGGTTTTCTTAACTTGTTTTGTTTTGGTTGTCTGTGCTTTTGATTCTGTATCTAATGATTTATTGCCAGAGCTTTGTTATGTGGTGTTATTCTTCCAGGAAAACAAGATAATTTAATCAATGTTCAACATAGAAATTATGACGAATTGAGGCATACATACAAGACAAGAGCAAAGATCTCTGATCTCTGGATTCTCTTCCCAGCTCCCACTAGATGAGGCTCAGTGTTCTCAGTTTTAAACACCAATTTGGGGTGCTAACCTCAAATGGCAATATTATTCTAATTTCTAAACTACACAAGAAGCACTGAAAAATCAACACACTAGCAGCTAAATGAAAGAACTGCTGTGTGACAAAGCTTTCCCTGAGGAGGTGTGACACGCATCTACTCACCCCAAATAGGGGACCCACAACCAACCAAAGTTGGATACCATCAAAGTTCAACTTGGTGATCCAGTGAGTTTATTGGGGTTACTCACAGGGGAGTATGGGTGAGAAATTACTTACAAGAGTAGAAATAACTCAAAGACAGCACTGCCAAAGCCCACGTTAGCATGAGTGACAGCTCACAGAACCTGGGAAACCTAGAGTTCATTGCACAGCCTGCAGGCAGCTCAGCGGATTAGAATGTCCTTTCCAAGTAACTGGGCTAAACCTCTTCCAGGAAGCTGGGATGCTTTCTGTGTCTTTCCAGCTAGCTAGTCAAGTCTCAGTCTTTGTAGCTTGGCTTGTCTGTGGGTCTTTTTTTGCAGACATTTAGACCCATCTCTGATCTGGCTTGTCTGAGGGTAACTCTCACCTTCTTTATTGCCTATTCTGGAAAGGAGGGGCCTAGTGAATCTTGTCAGTTTCAGGGACTTCCTGAATTATTTTGAGTTGTTTACCTCCCTGCTCAAATAGCTTCCCAGCAAGATGGATTGTTTCAATCTTGGAGGCAACTGTTATACAACACAAACAACTAAATTATCAAATAATAACTTTTGCCCCCTTTTCCTATGACAGGTCTTCAGACATTGGATGGTGTACTGAGTCTTTCTCCAGCAAAACAAAGACTCTGGTGCTTATAATTTGCTTCATGGGACAGTAGTGCTCTATTACCATTTCTGTTGCTGGTCACCCTGTTAGCATTATTCAACTGGCTAAGGTCAACAACTTACTAATATTGATGTCTTTTAGAAGACCTAGCTCATAGCCTGCCACTCAGCAGTAGGAACAAGGTGATTGCTTAAATTCAACTGAATGAGGAAACCGCAAAGAGAAATCATGACTAATTTGAGAGTCTTAACAGTTGATAGCATCACTTAGATATCGTTTAGACCCATCCCTGACAGGGAGCCTTTGATCCAGACCTCCTTAACATCAGCTAGCTTCATGGAGAAGTAAGGTGTCAACATAATGACCTGAGTACCTAGCTGTGCCCACAATAGTACCAGAGAAACTGAAAGAAATGAGTGAAGGAGTTCATTGTGTAGTTTCTGTGTGCCAAATTTAGAAGTGTTCCACACGTTACCTTATTTAGACCTTTCAAAACCACAATGAACCATATATCCATTTTACAGGAAAGGCTATTGAGAAACGGAAATGCTAAGATACTTGCTCAGCATTTCATGGATTGAAGGTTTGATCCATACCTGATGGAGATGGTATCTAAGGATGCTAACCTCACCAATTGGTTAACCCGTTGACAAGTCTGCCACTGAATGGACTTTTAGGACATAGAACCTGGCTGGAGAAAGTAGGTTACCAAGAGCATATCTCTGAAGGATATATCTGTCCCTACACCCTTCTCACCTACTGCCAAGCCACCAGGAGGTAAACAACTTAACTCAATGATGCTCTCCAGCATGATGTTTGAACTCAACACAACCTAAGAGCAAACGGACCACAGCCAAGCACGGAATAAAACCACTGCAATGGAGATATTACAGGCATCTTGTCACAGCACCAGACACTTAACTTATACAGCTAATAAGTGTGAATGTCATCACCATTCAAACCTAGACTGGTCGTTCCAAAGCCAATACTTTTGACTTCATTGCGTTACTTTCTGCAGTAGGTGGGGAGAAGGGATAGAAAGATAGACCATCAGCACTTGGAAAGACAAGCAAGGTGGCAAGGGGACATAAGACAGCTTTTGTGAGCTGTAAAACTCTCTGCTAAAGGGGCCTATGAGAGAGAAGGACCCATTCTAGACCAGCTCTGTCTCGGGACCCGACTGCTTGCTGCTCTCTTTTCCATCCCAGATTTCTAAGACGTGGCACCTCTTTCCAGTGACAGGTTTCAAAAATTGGGAAATGTATTTCAAACTAAGAAATACACTGTCTGGCTTTTGTCCCAAATCAGGCCAAGGGGTTTTGAGGGGCATGTGCCCTGGTCTCAGCTTTGTGTTTAACACCTGGCTTCAAAGAAATCTCAGCTGGAATACAGCATCCCCTCCCCTGGGATCCTGAACCCCTTTGGATAGAGTAAGGATCCAGTGTCGGTATCAAACCTGTCCTCTCCAGCACGTTCTTTTCCACACAGTGAAAGCAACCTTCCTGAAAGGGCAACCAAGCCTTATCCCTTCATCTGCTACTCTGTGAAACTCTCCTACTTTGCACTCGGTCTGTAATTCAATCTAATTCTTTCCATGCACCTCCTCACGTCTTACCTCCCCTGGGCTACTCCCCTCCCCTGGGATCCTCACTGCTCAGTACCTCAATCCCTTGCTCCTGCCTGCTCGCCTCGATTCTACTCAGAACCCTGCTCCCTGGACAAACTCTCCCTCTTCCTTAAGTCTCCATTTAGAGCCACCATCAGCTCCCAAGTCAGGGCATGCAGCCTTGATTTCGATCCCCAAATCCCCTCTTCCTATGCAACACAATGTTACTCATTTATTTAAAGCCCAAAGGTGCCTAGGTTCAACAAAAGCAATAGCTGTGTTTGTGTGCTCTACCCAGGACAGCTGTTAGCTGAGAAATATCTGAGGGTTCTGTAGGCCAATCTTTCCAGCCAGCCACTCTCCTGTTAGCTTGTGCTGGACTTCAGTTCTGCAACACTCTAAAATGAGGGAATAGGGCTGGGTAATCTTCAACAACTCTCATGCTTCTAATGTTCTAGGTTAAGCTACTTAAGAGCACAGACCATGTAACTTCCGCCTTTGGCAGAAATACTTTAAAAGCAATACCACTGCAAAGGAAGACCCTGGGAATATAACTGCCTCCCATGGTGTGGGCTGTGTTTACAAAACAAACCAAAGAAATCCTCATAAATCATTCCAAGTGGAGCTGCCTGAGTTGAGACAACAAGACAAAAATACCTCTGGGCACAGCTCCTCTCGGCCCCCACCCAGCTGAGGAGGTATAAGGCCAGCCAGCTAGCACCATGCAGCTAGAGCCTGTCGCCAACATGGGCCGGCATTGCTGGGACCCTCAGTGCAAACTGATTTCTAGCCCTCAGACTTTTAATTCCTCCTTGGGCCTTCCTTCCTCTTTGCTGGTGTCTTGGAAAGAGGAAATGACCCACACAGACATGGAGTAAGTCCCCAGTTGGCTGCTTCCTGAGATGCATACACATCTCAGTTAATGCTTCCTTTGTTCTGATTTGTATTCTTGCCTCCCCACTATAGGAGTGGAGCATATACTCCAAAGCTCTGGAAAAGAAAAAAACACATAGAGAGACACACTTTGAAACTTGAAGGGGCCCTACAGTTGCAAGAAGGGGCCCTACAGTTGCAAGAATTACTTCAGGTTGTTGTTTCCAACTTGCTCACTAGCAAGCCCTTCCTCCCTCAGGGTTTAGGATGGACACCCCAAAGTCTCGGTGTTCTTATTACATTTATATTTATATAGTTTCTATGCATAGTGGGTTTGTGTGTGTGTGTGTGTGTGTGTGTGTGTTAACTTGACACAAGCCTGGGTTATCTGGAAAGAGGGAACTTCAGCTGAGAAATGCCTCCATTAGATTGGCCTGTAGGCAAGCCTGTGGGGCATTTTCTTGACTAAAGATTGATTGTGGAAGGACCCAGATGATTATAGACAGTGCCATCACCCCTGTGAAGGTGGTCCTTGGGTGTATAGAAAGCAAGCTGAACAGTCCATAGACAGCAAGCTAGTACTTGTCCCTCTGCTTCGGTGCCTGACACGAAGTTTCTGCCTTGACGTCCTTCATTAATGGACTGTGCCATGAAACTAACCCAAATAAACTCTTTCCTCCTCAAGTTGCTTTTGGTTATGGTGCTTATCACATCAATAGAAACCAAACTAGGAGTGTGTGTGTGTGTGTGTGTGTGTGTGTGTGTGTGTGTGTGTGTGTGTATGTGTGTGTAGAACAGAAGATAACTTGAGAGAGTCAGTAATCTTTCTCCACCATGTAGATCCCAGGGATCAAACTCAGGTGATCAGGCTTGGTTGGCACATACCTGACCCATCTTATCAGCCTAAGCCTCAGTATTGTCTCCTGCTAGGGACTAGATAGCTTGGCACCCGAGCCATAGAATCGCAGACAATTGAGTATGTGGTAATTGAATCAGCCTAGACTGGCTTTGCTCACCTTTAAATAGATTAATTCAGCCCCTATATCATCCTCGAGACAGAACCAGGGGCCTTCACTCTAGAATATACCCAAGAGTTGCTAAAGAACAAAAAAATCTATGACCTTGTGGCCTCACGATACAGGACTCAGCTTTTGTGTTGTGTTGCTATGTCGGTGTTTGTTTAGATTCTCTTACCAGATGGAAATTACTTTCTCCTCTTGGAGTTGGCCAACTACAATATTAAAGATAATAATGATAGGATATAAAGCACTTATCTGTGTAGATATCATGTTAAGCACTGTATTAGTTATCTTTCTGTTGCTGTGATAAAACACCATAGCCAAGGCATTCCAAAAGAAAGTGTTTTATTTGGGCTTACAGTTCCCATGAGGTAAGTGTCCACGATGGCAGAGCAGAACGTGGCAGCCGGAGCTATAAGTTGAAAGTGTACATCTTAAAATGCAAGCAGTAAAACAGAGAGAAGGAATCAGAAATGGTGTGAGTCTTTTAAACTCTCAAAGCCTGCCCTCCAGTGACACACTTCCTCCAACGAGGCCACATCTCCTGATCCTGTATATATAGCACCAACAACTGGGGACCAAGTATTCAAACATCTGAATCTATGGGAGACATTTTCCTTTAAACCACCATAGGCATTTGAAAACCTTGATGCTACCACTGTTACTATTTCCTGTTGTGGTTTCATTCCAGGGCTAGCACACACCCACCCCCATTCTCTAGCCTTAGCCGATCCAATGAATTTCTTTGCATATCCTCTTCTGTATGGCCTTTACCTGCCTTTCATGTTTCTCCTTCTTAAGCAACTCCAAGACAAATACTTTCAAATTCACCTTCAGGTTTTTTGTTGTTTTTTTTCTCAGCATTAATTCAGAACATACCTCTGTAAACAAAAGTTCTGTACAAAAAGAAAGCCTCTTGATTCAAAAGTATTAGAAGTTCAAGACCCCTCGATACACAGGCCATTGGAACAGAAAATAAGTACCTGGGCTATTTTAAATGGAAATGTTTAACCTTGGCTTTGATTCTTATATGAAACTGACATTGCAGTGTTTAACATTTTCCAGATTTTGAGTACAGATTTTGAGTACAGATTTTAGAGCAAAAACAACAATTTTTATTTGTAACCCCCAGAAAGAAAACAAACAAACAACCTTCCTTCTACTAATTTTTGCAGCAGCCCAATGTATGCAACATTTAATCAAGTGCTGATACAGATAAAGAAATGCTAGGGAAGGCTTTTGCCTGATGCTCTTCCTCGACTTCAAGAGATCTTCCTCTGACCTCTGTCCTTGGGGCAGCCTAGAAGCTCCCATCCATATGCATCCACATGACTTTGTGTGCACCAAATTCATCTACAGAAAGGAGTAAGAGCTAGTTCTACCCCATGGGTTAGTTATAATAATTAACTGGGTTAGCATGGGTAAATCCCTTAGCACGGTGCTTTGTACCTGCGAGACTTGCTATTATTATTTGCAGCCAGTAAGGTGTCTTCCAGCCAGGACTATGATCACACAGAAGCACCATGAAATGCTCCCATGTGGAGACCCCACATTACCTTTATCGCCCACTGCCCCACCCCTGGCAGGTGTGATGTTTTCTCAACAGACAGGCCAGTTCTTTCTATTGAAAGTGTATGTCAAAATGTGGTACATTTACACAATGGAGTACTATTCTGCTATTAAAAAAATGAATTTATGAAATTCTTGGGCAAATGGATGTATCTGGAGGATATAATCCTTAGTGAGGTAACCCAATCACAAAAGAAGTCATTGGATATGCACTCACTGATAAATGGATATTAGCCCAGAAACTTAGAATACCCAAGTTACAAATTGCAAAACACAAGAAAATCAAGAAGAAAGACCAGCGCATGGATACTTCATTCCTCCTTTGAATAGGAAACAAAATACTCATGAAAGGAGTTACAGAGACAAAGTTTAGAGCTAAGATGAAAGGATGGACCATACAGAGACTACCCCACCAGGGGGGATCCATCCCATAATCAGTCACTAAACTCAGACACTATTGCATAGGACAGCAAATGTCTACTTAGGGGACCCTGATAAAGCTGTCTCACACAGAAGTGGATGCTCACAGTCATCTATATGATGGAACACAGGGCCCACAATGGAGAAGCTAGAGATAGAACCCCAGGAGCTGAAGGGGTCTGCAACCCTAGAAGAGGAACAACAATATTAACTAACCAGAAACCCCAGAGCTCATGTCTCTAGCTGCGTATGTAGCAGAAGATGGCCTAGTCGGCCATCATTGGGAGAAGAGGCCCCTTGGCATTGCAATCTTTATATACCCCAGTACAGGGGAATGCCCGGGCCAAGAAGTGGGAGTGGGTGGGCAGAGGAACAGGGCGGGGGGAGGGGGGACGGAACTTTCGGGATAGCATTAGAAAAGTAAATTAAGAAAATATCTAATAAAAATTATTGAAAAAAAAAAGAAAATGACCACACCATCAAAACAATTCACAACTTTAATGCAATCGCCATCAAATTGAAATAATTGTTCATAGAAATTGAAAATGAATATTTAAAAAAGTGTATGTCTTGTGCAGCAGCACCTCTGGGACTCCTTGAGTCTATTCAGACAGAGCTTCCTGGCTTCCATTCTCTGGGGCTAGGAATGCAAAGGGATTGCATCAACAAGGCTAGCCTATCTGCCCTTCATTGCTGGTGTGCCCATGCACTCATTCTTCCAATTAATATTTATTAAGGGCCTACTGTGATTCAGATGGCATGCTAAGGACATAGTAACAATCAGGAAACATCAGGTTCAGCCCTGGGGACTTTGTCCTCTAGGAGTGTGGATAGAGTCCAATAGAAAAAACAGATCCACAGGCGCTGATGTGGAAAGATGGGATGGCAACCAAGACACAGAAAGTAAGATGCAATTTCTTCAGGGCTGGCTTTCAAAGACAAGCAAGGTTGTCACCCCAGGCATGGTGAGGATTAAGGGAATAATATGTACGTATGTATTTAAGAGAGTCCAGGGACATTACTGTTTGCTTCTATGAAATTACTCCTGCGAGGACATACACTCCTCTTCTGGGAACCAACATTTTCTTAAATAAGCTCTTTTATAAACAATTATTATAGGAACATTTGGCATGAGCACATGACTGATGTTAGCATTAATCTTCTCCTGATGATTAATAGGCCAGAGTCTTGTTATGCAGGACTTTTTCATTCTGGGAAGTGAATCTGAAAGAAACAATAATTTCATTTAGAAGACATCGGCCTTGACTTTCAATCCTCAGGAAAGAGTAACAACTGAAGAAGTCCCAAAAGGTGTAACCTCAGGTCTTTACTGATTCAGCTTCTCCTTCCAAAGCACTTTCCTTCTTCCTGAAGCAGAGGCTCCGGCAACCCAAACCGTCTGCATAGGACCAAAATGCAACGTGAGATGTGACCTGCAGACTGAACATGTACAGGAAGCACTTCTATTTATATTAATAACTTCCTCTCTTTGTTTCTTTCTTTTCCTTGCCCTCGCAGACTGAAATAAGAGTTGTTGGATCATCTCCATGGTTCCTGTCTGTTTCGTTTGAAGATGGAAAGACAAACATCTAGCGGTGGCTTTACAATACTCTTGGGACCACAGTATCACAATCTTTGCAAAGTCCATTCAGATAAGCAGCCTTCCCAGGCTGCCCTGAAAACCCCCAAGTGAGCCACTTGTCACTCCTGTCTCCTTCCAGACATCTTGTTCTACCCCCAGGTATGCAAGAACTTGAAGTGTATTCTGATAGACCCCCAGGTCACCCAACTCCACCCTTCTTCCCACTCCCCTTTCTCTTTCCACTCCACCTATCCAAGCAATGGTTCCCATCCTTGCTGTTTTCTCATATCTGAATCATTCGCATGTTACCTGCGTGGCTATATGCACTGGGGAATCCTGTACCTATAAAAAGGCCATAGAGGGGTTGGAGAGATGGCTGAGTGGTTGGGAGCAAGTTTATGCTCTCATAGAGAACCTGAGTTCAGTTCAACATCTATGTTGGGTAGCTCACAACTGACTGTAACTCCAGCCCTAAGCTGTGCATCAGCATCTTCTGGATCCCATGGTCACCTGCGTTCACACAAGCACAAACCCATACATAAACACATACATGCACACATAATTAAAAATAAATAAAATTTTTAAAAGAGACCATGAGGGCTGGAGAGATGGCTCAGCCGTTAAAGGCTAGGCTCACAACTAAAAAAAGAGACCACGAGAATATAAATGCCCCATAAGAGATAGCCTAACCCATGGGGATATTTTCAGTATTAAAACTAAATTTAATATTGTATGTAATATTTCATTAAAAAAAAACTTCTGTAGTGATAAATGCCCAAAAATACTTTCTATTTTTACTATTACCCTCGTTTTCTTTCTTTCCTCTGTCTTATCCTCTCTTCTTTCCCTTCATCTCCTCCTCATCCTTTCTTTTGCCCCATTCTTCCCAGATCCTTTATTCACTCACATCTCTCTCTCTCTGCCCTTATCTAGACCTTCCTCCCTCCCCTCAATCTGCTCCCCTCCCTCCCTTCCTGCCCTGCCCTCCCTGCAGCTGCCCCAGCCTTGAGCCTGTGGGAGTTTGTCCCCCACATTCGGTCACTGTTCCTACGAGAGCCAGCATCAGACAGATGGAGCCAATGCCAACCAGGTACTTGACTTTAGGCTACTTCTAGATCTTGAATTTACATTTGTCCAGCCACTAGCCAACATTTTTGAAGACTGTAAGAGATCCAAAGTCCGTGAGGACTAGGAAAAGATAAATGTCCTACTGACCATCTTTGCTAAAAGGAGAGAAAGATTGGCTGGAGGCATGTTAAGCTGTTCTTTTAATATCTGGGCAACTCTCCACCGCATTCTCTCATGGTCTCCGTGTACAGCCCAAGTTCTTCCCATCCTTTTTCTGCTCCTCATTTGTCTCCCAGTCTGAATTTGGCACCATATACTGATACTCACTGACTTTCTCTTCCCTGTACTGGGCTCTTGAGCTCGTGGTACAGACTGGATCTCAGTCCCATACCTCATGACAGCTCAGTGACTCAGGGCCAGGAACAGAGGACTTGGATTCAGACAGGAGCAGGACTCACTTCTGTGCTGGCGGCCACTTGGCTTTTGTGATTTTACAGGGTTTGTACTTTCTCCAGGTCCATTTGCCAGTTCACCAGTTTAACAATTATCCATTGAATGCTCGTTGTGTTCCAGGTACTGAGGAGGAGTGGGGGATGGAGAGGTGAAACCTTTACCCATGAACAGCTTAGAATATGAGTGACGGCTAACAACTGAAAGCAAAAGAAAACAAATGAAACCTGAGAGATGGTGAGTCCCGTGAACACAACACTCGGAAGCTCAGGTAAGTGAAAGCAACCTGAAGAAGTCAGAGCAACCATCCATGTCCACACAGTGAGTATTTCTCACCCTCAGCACCACAGCCAGATTAGGACCAGTATTACTCAGTGTTGGAAAAGGCATCCCTGGGCATTGTACATTCAACGGCATCCCTGGTCTCTATCCCAAACATCCACAAATATTGTTGATGTTCTCTAGAAGAGTGGGTAAGGGAACAGGATCACCCCGGATGAGAGCTCTCGCCTTAGACTTGTCTTGCTTGAGGCTGTGTCTCTAATCTACCACTTTACTTCCGGTGATGATTATGATTATGAAACCACAGTTCCTGAGCTTCTGCTTCCTCCTGGGTACAGAGGGTGATCACCAGCAAAGTCTTATAGTGTCTTTATAGGGAACCGATAAGAAAATAACCAGACTATAGTAAGTATAGTCTCCATAGCGCAACCATTGTCACCGATCTGTCTTGCCAAAAGGAAAAACCTGTCACATAGACACCTCTTGCTGCCCTCACAAAAGACTCCTTCAAATTTGTTTACCCTCTGAAGTTAAAGAAAAAAAAAAAAAAGATGAGGACATCTCTATCACATAATTAGCCAAAGGAGACAAGAGCTACCAAATGAATGGCTATGTCTCTGACTTGGCCCCCAAAGAATCCTAGTCCCGTCAAAGTTACCATCTGATTACAAGCTTTTAACAGAGAAAGAAGCAGCCTTTCACTGCAAGCTCAGAGACACATAGGAAGGACGGACACACACACACATACACACACACACACACACACACACACACACACACACACACACACACAGGGAGTGGCTGACGAAAGATGATATTGCCTTCTTCTTCCTCTTTAGCCCTGAACAATTGAAGGGGCCTTTCCTTTTCCTGTTTGGCTTGTTTGAAGCCCCCAATTCTCTTTGGCACATCAGATCTTACATCCCTGCTGCCTTTGAGGCCCAGCCAATGACTGAAGGATACTCATTTTCAACCATCCACGTTGATCTGGAGGAAGGAGGCTGGTACACTTTGCCTCCTTGGTGCTTCCTAAGCATCATATAGGTATAGCTTTTATGCCTGGACCTGAATGGCAGTGTCATCAGCCCCCTCATTTGTCTTTATCCCTGCCCATCTCTACCTCATCCCTCTTAAGGTTTTAAAGATCTGATAGTCCCAGACTAACTTATCTTTATAGGGCTCTGAGTAATTCCTCCCTGGAATAGACTTTTTAAAACAATTCCAGAAGGGTATCTACCATGTTAGTTTCCTTTCCTAAGAAATCATTCCCAGTACCTTTTGAGATCTTATTGGCCCCTGTGCCTGGAACACTTGCTTGATTTTCCCCTCTGCTTCCAGATCCTGTGTTGAGTATTTTTTGGCCAGAGAAGATAAGCTTTGATTTAATACAAAAATTTTTTTAAAAGCTAGTATTTCCTGAGAAAGTGTGTGCGTGTATGAGATTCTATTCTGGGTACCCTGAAGGATATGACACAGAACAAGGCACCCATGGCTGGGAGTGCCTGTATCACTTACACATAAGCACCTATTAAATGTGTATTGGAGGTGGGTGTGTAGCAGACATACAGATGCTAGGACAGCCACCTGCCAATCACCTGCCACATACCAGGCTCTTACTAGATGCTGTAGGTGCAAAAGTGAACAAGCCATAATCCTGTGGATGCGGTGAGGACAAGTGCAGGCAGGAGAATTGTGTCCACAGAAGACTCCATGTCATTTGACAAGGTTGAAAGTGTTCTTGCTGATGCAGTGGGGAGCATCTGCCCAGCCTGGAGCAGCTGGCATGGCTAGCATGTCGAGAAGGTAGCCAGTGGTGGAGGAAGAGAGAAAACACTTGAGTGAGTGCTGAGAGTGGAGAGCCTGCACGGTGGGCACAGAGGACCTGCCCAGCTGCTGCCTCCACTATGTCTACACAGCTGTAGAAAATCCCTGCAGTGCCTGGAGCATATGACATTAGGATTGGCTGGGCCACACTGACCCTCTACAGTGACAGGAAGGTCCCACCAGGTTGTCTGTGAGCCCCTCAGGCATGCTTTATCTTCGTACTCCTTCCTCTCCTGCTTCCTTCCTTTTCCTTTCATAGGTATTTAGCACTAGAACCATCCTACAGCTGTGTCTGCTTCTAATCCTACCTATGCCAGTGTCGGAGACCAACCCGCGGGCTAGACTGTGTTCTACCTCCAATGTGTTTCGATCATTTCCCTCCACAACACAGCCATTCCTGAGGTAGTATGTCCAGACTCTGGTTGTCTTCAGTATCATTCAGGCAGCCCATGTGATGGACTGAACAGTCCGGAGAGAACTGGATAAAACCAATTATGCTTTTCGTCCCTCCCTCCCTGGGTCAGTTTGGCCCAGCCATTCCAAATGTCATATGCCCCAGGCACTGCAGGGATTCAGGGACAACGATCAGGCAGATCTCTGCAGCTGCATAGACACAGTCTCTCTCTTTAGAGAGAGCCTTTCTACAGCTTACAGATGTTTTTACATGGAAGAAACTCACCAGGATGCATTAGGAAGTCAATTGATATCTTTCTCTCAATAGTCCTCCTCAGAGGAGAAAGAGGCTTTATCTGATTGGTCAGTGTAGGAAAGGAGGTTCCAGCCTTACCTTCTCTTCTCTAAGGATGAGCTCCCAGAACAAAGGAGGCCACTTCCTGGCTTATGCTCAGAACTGTGCTGACAAGTTCTGACCTCCTCTGGTGTTTTGCCTTCCAGAAGTGGATTAGAACCATTTGCAAGCCATTTGGCTCCACACTAGGCAGCTTTAATCAGTAATTATTCAGATGTGTTGACCTTCAACTGACTCCTCTCTCTCCTGTTTGTGCTAAATTTGGACAAGAAGAAGGGATGTTACATCTCAGATCCTCTGAAATACTTTAATAGCTTTAGAAGTCCTTAACATACCAACTTCTCTACTCAAAACATTAGTAATTACTGTTAGATAAATAAATGGTCAAGTAAAGGCATATTGCTTTGCCTAAAAGACATAACCCCACTAACAGGAATTATATCTATATAATTTTATATAGTATTTTTTTTACTCAAACACACACTCAGACAATATACAGAAGCCTTAGGTATGAATCTATGGACAGAATTATTGGATAACTATGTTAAATCTTAAGAAAGAATATGGCCACAGTGATGAGCCACATTGTTTTTATTTGAGGGAGAAACCGGTGAACTTAACCTCAGAACATCTTACATCAGGAGCTTAGCTGAACATTTGGAGCGTGAGGGTTGTAAGACTTCTACAAACATTATCAAGACTCTCTTATGTCGGCGGTTAAATTGAAAGTTAAGGAAGTACTGGGACACTGTAGCTTAAGGAATCCCAGAGCTTGTCACTGGCCTGATGTGCCAATAAGCTGTCTTAAGGACCCCATTTCAGCCACTTTAACTCTGAGTTTCAGTGTCCCTATCTATCCAATGACTCTCTAGCACCAGGCCTACTGTCCACAGAAGTCTGAGGAGGCCTGGTGTAGCTGCTTTCTATTGGTGTGATAAAGACTGTGACCAAAAGTGACATGAGAGGGGGGAAAAAAAGTTTATTACACCTTACAGTTTGCAGTCCAGCTTAAGAGAAGGGAAGGTGGGAACTCAAGATAGAAACATGGAGGTAGGAACTGAAGCCGAGGCCACGGAGGAGAGCTGCCTACTGACCGAGGCCACGGAGAAGTGCTGCCTACTGACCGAGGCCACGGAGGAGTGCTGCCTACTGACCGAGGCCACGGAGGAGTGCTGCCTACTGACCGAGGCCACGGAGGAGAGCTGCCTACTGACTTACTCCCCGTACCTTGCTCAGCTTGCTTTTCTTTATACCACACAGGACCACCTGTCACAGGTGGCACTGCTCACAATGGCCTGGGTCTTCCCACACCAATCAATAACCAAGAAAACATCCCCACAGACTTGTTTATAAGCATCTTGTAGAAGCAATACCTCAGTTAATGTTTTCTCTTCCCGCTTGATTTTTAGCTTGTGTCAAGTTGAAAAAAAAAACAACAAAACCTAACCAGCACACAGACTAAGCATGTTGTTTCCCATATCATTTAAAGGGGCCATGCCCCAAAAGTGGGCTAAGAATTTTTCATTGTTTTCATACTTCATCTTTCATCTGGAGGTGTTACTGACTATCCACATTTAAGGGTCAGGACCCTGAGATTCAGATAGCTTAAGTAATTTCCCCAGGTTTCTACAGCTGCTAAAGGTGAGATTGAGCTTGAGTGCAGATATTCAATCCAACTCTCCTGACCCATGTTTTAACTATTTCTGTGTCTTAAAGTGATGCACTAGAAAGGAAAGGATACCGAACATTAAATGTATTCCAAGCTCTGCTCTCAGATAAACTAGGAACACTCTTTGGGGTCTTGCATGCAGAAGATCAAACACCACCCCAAAATATCTATGCACTATGACTACAGTGTCATACATGTTGAAGGAGAATTAAGTTGTCAGTTAACTGACCTTAAGATATAGAAAGTAGCTTGGATTATTTGTGTGGCCTTAGATAATCACAAGGAGCCTCCAAATTGGAAGAAGGAGCAATAAGAGGAGGAATGTGACACAAGGATTCTGTCATACTGCTGGTTTCAAAGATGGAATTGCAGCCTTGAATCTGGAATACTGTAGCCTCTAGAAATAAATTCAGGACCGACGTCTTGAGGTTAGTCCATTGAGATCCATGACTTGCAGAGATGCAGCGTGTTCACGCCTTTGCAAGCCATTATTTGGCACTAATGTTACAGCAGCAACAGCAGACGAATCACCAGGAACATGGGCTAAAAGTTTACTCCTGTGGCTTTTTTAACTTCTATAATAATATATAATTCCTCCTAACGCACTGGATGGTGCAGAGAACTAAATGACAAATTATTTGCCCTGAAATATAACTAGGCACTCAGCCAGCTTCTCCATGAATGCCCTATCTTGAGCAAAGCTGTTTCCATTGCCCTCAGCTCCAGGCAACAGTCCCTTCTTCCCATCTCCACTTCTCTTCTCTTCCCAGTGGGTTAGAGCCAAAAGCAGACTGTAGAGCTTTGAGCCCAACAACTCAATCTCTGTAAAGCTGCCTTTCAATGTTGCTTGGCAGACATGGATCCAAAGCACTTGTTTACTTTAAAACAATAAGAAATTGAAAGAAATAGGAAACATAGATAGCAAGTATTAGAGTTTCACCTTCCTCTCCTTCTTCTCCCTTCCTCGTCATCAGATAGCAAATGTTAGAGTTTCTCCTCCTCCTCCTCCTCCTCCTCCTCCTCCTCCTCCTCTTTCTCCCTCTTCTCCTTTCCTCCTCCTCATCCCCAACTGCTACCTCACATGTTCTCACTGTGTTATAAAGCTTCTTGAATCAGAACCTTCCCCAAATAACACACAAATCTCAACTGTCTAAATAGTGGCCACATATCACACTCGGGAAGTCATGGAGCCTTAGAGGGCTATGAAGGACGCTGGGGATCAGCAAGAAACCATGACCTGGGATCAAGCTCTTTGGGTATTCTCTAAAGGGGCCAAAGAATTATATAATTCTTTTGCTTTTCTTTTTCCCCAACTAAGTCTTATGATGGGTGCCTAGGGCTCCATGGTGTATGTGGAGTGTCTGAGCAGAGCAGCACAGGAGACCAGCTCAGACGGGAAAGAAATGGGCTTGAAGGTCTATGCAGTATGGTTGCTGCAGTCTTTGGCACCCACGTGACAGCTAATTAGTACTCCTCTACTTTGACCATAAACACAGCACTCTTTGTCACTTCCTACTTTGAATTTTTCTCTATATGACTTTTTGCTTCGGGAGATTTTTAAAACGAATTTTTCAACGGCTAAGAGTGATTTAAATATCTGGATGTAGATTAGACTTCTCGGTTGGATGTCTGGTACTCATTCTTCTCCTCCCTCCTTTCTTTCTGGGTACAGGAGAGGATCACACATCCCTAGGTCTTCTACTCCACACACTGCCTTGAGTCAGGTGGCTCCTTGTAATGGTTCTGGTGGGTATATTGTGGGGAGAGCTAATGTGTGTCCCTTCCGCAGGCAGAGCACCAGTGCATCTTCCAACAAGGAGGCAATCCTCGTGATGATGCTCAGGAAGTCCTCTTGAGCTTGCATCACTGAGCCATGAGAAGAGCTGCCCATGAGCTGTTTTCTGACATAGGGATTGCCCGACCAGCAGCAGGAACATCACCAGAGAATCAGTCCCTGCCTTCCCCCCAGACCCACAGAGTCAGAAGCTGTAGAGGTAAGGTCTATCACCCTCCGTATGAAGGAGACCTCCAGGGGATTCAAATGAAAGGGAAGTTTGGCAAGCAGTGTCTTAGACTTTCTAAAGCCTACAGGGTTAGTTTGACTTCAGCATACTTTGCATGAACAAGCAAAAAGTAGGCGGGGTTACTGAGCTGCTGAAATCACAGCGTCTCTGAGTTATTACATCATTGCAAATGTAAGATGACTGTAGCTTGTCAAAACTGGAAGGTAACTATAGGTATAAAATACAGTACAAAAGCAATCACATTGAATTTGCCTAAGCATTATCACCTGCTGGAAGCTTCCAGAGTAGGGTTTGCTCCAATTTTAATAAAAGAGAAGATAGGCATGTTTTAAAGAATGATTAAAAGTATTAGCAAAAAACTGAGATTTTGTTTTTCTTGATGAAGAACTGACTTAAAATTGTGGCTGCAACAGAAGATTTACCATGTCACCCCCTGAAGCCACCTCATGCACCTTTGTGGGAAAGACTGATCTAATAGACCCTTTTCTTCTGTAATAGAGGAAATCTTTGGTCCTAAAATGTATGTGCCTTTGCCTAAGACCTCTCGCTGTCTTAGTGCACCTCATACTCATATCACTGAATAATACAGAGTGAGTAATTTATAAAGGATAGAGGCTGGTGTTTATTTATTTTGAGATTTGTTTTTGGTTTAGCTCATGGTTCTGGAGGTTTGGAGTCCAAAAGCACCAGACCAGTATCTGCTCAGCATCTTCTGAGTCCCAGCATGGTACACGTCATCACAGAGCCAGACAGAGCAAACACGCTAGCCCCAGTCTCTCCTCTCCCTACAAAACCATGGAGGCAACCCAGACTTAACACCTTCAGGAGTCCATCTGATTCCAATCCCTCCCAAAGCCACCATTTCCAAATACCATGCTCATGCTGATTTGGACATCAAGTTTACACAGGCATTGTAAACACGCTGGTCATAAGTAGATTGAGTTGAGACCCAAGCCTAGGTTCCCCCAACATCATCTAGTTCTAGGTATTTTGCTTCATGCCCTTGAGAAGTCTCCAATTTTTCAGTAACCACATAGCATATATCTACAGCTCAGCTCATGCTCTTCCTAACCAATAAATCCTCCCCAGATAGCCTGAAATGGAAGGGGCTAAAGAGAGGCCAAACCTGCTAGAGCTGGGTTTGTTTTATTTTTGCTTGCAATATTCTTTTAATTTAATGCATTTGAGTGTGATTTAGCCATGTACCCTTTTCTGGTTCTACTTTTCTTTTTTGTTTTTTTGGGGGGGTTTTTTGAGGATTTTATACACTGAGTTCTCATCCCTGCTCCTAACTCCTCCCAGACCCATCTTCCTTCCCCCTTCCTCCACTTTGTGACCTCTTTTCTTTCTTTCCATCCTTCATTTGTGCTCCCTGATATTCTCGGACATGTGGCCTTCCATTGCCACAGGGTTGACTGACAAGTGCCAGCACTCTTCAAGAAAACTGCCCCCCTTCCCAGCAGCTATCAGTTGCTAATAGCTCCTCTGCTATGGGTGGGACTTTCCTGTTCACCTCCTCTCTCCATCCAGGGCTTTGGTTTGGCTTGAGCTTGGCTGAGACTTGTACATGCTATTATAACTACTGTGAGTTTATACGCGCGGACACAAAGCATCAATGAAATGAAGAATTTGGTTCTTTGAAAAGATTAACAGCACCAACAAATCTCTAGCCAAATCAAGCAGAGAAAGAGGGAGAAGCCATGTTAATAAAATCAGAGATGAGAAGGAAGACATTCCAGTAGACGCTGAAGAAATTCAGAGAATCTTAAGAACCTCTTTTAAAGCCTCTATTGCACTACACTGGAAAAAAATCTAAAGTAAATAGATAAATTTCTAGGTGCTTATGGCTTACCAAAGCTAAAAAAAAAATCTAAATACATCTATATCATCCAACAAGTTAAAAAGAGTCATTTTAAGTCTCCCAATTTTAAAAAGCCCAGGGTTAGATGAATTAATTGCAGAATTAGACCAGTCCATCCAAAAAGAACTAATACCAATACCCTTGTAAGTATTCACTAAAATGGAAGAGGAAGGAACACTGTCACATCTGAGGTTCTATGAGCCAGAGCCTAAAGCACTACAGAGGACAGGAAAGGAGAACTGAGAAATCACTCTCCTTTTCTTCCAGACCTTCCTTCTGTGGTCCCAACTCCCGGTGCAGACCCCTTCCTTCTGGGCTCTGTTCACACAGGCTTGTCCTGGGTCCTCCAGCTGTTCAGGTACCCCCCACACACACACACACACTCCTGTATGTCAGACTCTATGGATTGCATCACTCTCCTGCAGGACTTCAACCTCTCTGTGAACACACCGGTAATTGGCTTGGCTGTTTGAAGTAGACTGGACCCTGACTGGAAACAATATATATTGCTGAGTTACTTCTCATAGCAAACAAAAGTATCCTAGGTAGCTGTTCAACTTTTTGTCACCATGACAAAAGATCTGACATAATCTACTTAAAAAGAGAAAAGGTTGTGGGAACTCATGGTTTCAGAGGCTTCCACTCATCATTGCTTAGCCCTGCTACATTGAGTCAGTGGGAGTGCAGGATGTCATGGTGAGGATGCTCGTTCATGTCATGGTGAGGATGCTCGTTCACATCGTGGAGGCTGGAAAGCAAAAGGAGAGTCGACAACCATGCAGGCTCTCCCCCTAATGACACTCTACTGTGACTAGAGTTCCTCTTTCTAGGCCATATTCTAGGGTTCCCACTGCCTCTCAGAAGGAACAACCCTTCAAAGCACAGATTCTTTGAGAATATGCATGACCCAAACTACAGCAAGTGTTCAACACTAAAGAAGCTAATCAGAAAACTATGTAGCAATTTTAAAAATTAATCTAAGTCCCCAAACACTAACATGGAGGCTACTTGGTAGAAAGAAAGAAGTCACCAAACAAAAACTACTAAAAAGTTTAACTTGTATTTTTTAACAAAGTCTATATATTTTCTGAGTTATATACATTACCTATGTTTATATCAACCAGGCATTGGAGCATACACCTATAATTCTAGGACTGTGGAGGTAGAGGCAGGAGGATCAGAATTTCAAGGCCAGGGTTCATCACTCAGTGAGTTAAGGTTAACCTGAGCTACATAAGAATTTAATGTATGAATATGTAATTCACAAAAAGATTTCTAGTAAGTCATATCATTATTAAGCAGAATTAAAAATGGAATCGGGAGACAACGATGAAAGGAAACTTTAAATTTCCCCACAATATTCCAAGGCAAACGTATATGATTCGTAGAATAAAAATTACTTCCACCACACAGTCAAGTAACAACTCAAGAAAGTAAACCTTGAGGGTCTATTGAGACCATCTCCTAAAGCATCAAAAACTCCAGGTTGAGAGTTTGTGCTTAAGAAAGAAGAAATGTGGGCTGTGTGCACGATCTGATCTAGGCTGCACTGTGTCCTCCTACGGCTGCTGGGATGATCAGATAAAGAGCAATAGAAACCAGTCAGGGAGGATCACGATCGGCAGCGGGCACTGTGTGAGAGCTGATGGCCGCTGGAGGTCCCTCACTGCTCCAGCCATGCTGATCTTTCCCCTCCTTGTGACTGATTGTTCCATGTTCTTTGTGCTTCAAAGATCTCATACATACAGTTCCTTATCCCTGCTACTTCTTTTGCACCCCTCCTGCCTTCACATTCAGTGCGACTATCACGGCTCACCTAGGGCCTTCTCTCAGATCTCTGTGCCCTACACACCCTTGGCTTTCTGTTGTCAATTGTTTTACAATACTTGCCAGAGAGTTTGCCATCAAGTCTGTGGGTCTCTAAACTTTTTCATCTACTTGTTGGTTTCCTTCCGTGCTCAAAACTATACAGACTTCACAAAACCAGGGACTGAGTTTACACAGTTCAGTGCTCTTTCCTTTAAAACCAGTTGAATATCTGGCACGAGGAACGTAGCCATAGATATAACAATCATAACAGGAGCAGATGTATGCTTACTGCATACATCTTATGCCCAAACATGTTTTCATGAACTTTACACATGTTAACATGCCTAGCCATTCTAAGAACCTTTTAAGTGGGTATAATATTACCCACAGTACAGATGAAGAGGCTGGGTCATGACAGGGATAGAAAAAGTTGACCAAGGTCACACCATTGGTAAGTGTCAGAGCTGAGCTTCTACTATTAACACAACATCAACCCTCACTGAAAGATGAATGAGCTATTAATGCCTTCTAGTATCCCTGCTGTCCTTGTGCTCAGATTAATCCCATCAATGGTGCCGTTTGTTTTAGGAGAACAGGGAATGATTAGCCTAATTGATGGTGCCCCTAGGGAGGTACTGGTTTAGGAGAAGGCAGCTATTCTCTTCTGAGAGGCAGTGAGTGGACTCTAGCAGAGCTGCTGGCAGAGCTTGCTGGCACAGAAGTAGGGAACTCGCCCGGCTCCAGACCACATTACCTGCTTCTTCAGAGACATCTCTGTGCCAAGACTCATTATAGCCAGGGCTCCAAGTACACATTCTGGGAGTTACAGAGAACTGGCTGCCCCAGGATGCTGCTAAGTAAGAAAAAAAAAAAAACAGGCCCGGAATCAGGCCTGGGAGATGACTATCCACAGCTTCCTGGGAGCCACACTGTAGCCTGGTTCCCTGTGAGGTGAGTCCCAGAACTTCTGTGCATGGCTCTGTTTCTACAAGTTTCAAGAGGAAAGTAGACCAGTGCACCAGCCAGACTCACAGTGTTCCCTCACTGATCAGGTCCCATGTGAGGGGCTTTCGGCAGACTGTCTCCTGTCATTCTGATGACAGCCCTGGTGATCTCTTCCACATTGATTCAGTTGACAAATATTTGTTAAGCACTCTGTGAATGAAGTGAGCACTATTTTTAACTCTGTATTACACATGAGGAAAAAGAAACTCGGAGATTAAATAATTGTCCAACTGCTTTTCTGATCCTTCCTTCCTGCCTGCCTGAGTTACTTACACTGCAGTCTGCCCAGTGTTCACACAACTGTATCTCTGTTCTCAACTGTCTTCTATATCAGAAACCACCACTTCTTTTTGTTGACTGGTGAGTTCTGTGCTGCAATTACAGCTAGAAATTATTCAATAAGAGAATAGTGCCTGGCTCACAGTAAATGCCCAGTATAGTGTGTGCTATTCTGTATGCTATATGTATACTCTATTCTTATACATTCTAGTCGTTAATTTGTACCTACTGGTCAGGCTGAAATACCCAATACCTAGATATTTAGTTAAATGTTCATGGATGAGGTTATGAAGGCATTCTCTCTTAAATAAAATTAAAGTTGAAATCAATGAGTTTCTAATTAATTAAAGTAGATTACTATCTCTGCAGGCAGATTACTATCTATTTAATATGGACAGGCCTCATCTAATCAGTTGGAGGTGTTAAAAGATAGATGATAGATAAATTGATCGACCAAAAGGAAAGAAAGGAATAAAGACTCAGATCCCTTAAAGAAAGAAATTCACCAGCAGGTTGTTTTCTGGCCCAAATGGTAAGAGCAACACTTCCCTAGATCTCTAGCCTCTTACACTTTTTATTTTGAATTTGCCAGTTCTACACTAGTGTTAGTCAAGTCATTAAAATTGTGTATCTGTGTCTCTGTATGTATGTCTATGTGTGTCTCTGTGTGTGCCTGTATGTATATGTGTATGTCTGTGTATTTTGTCCCTGTGGGTATATATGTTTCTGTATGTCTGTGCATATATGTGTGTATGTATGTGTGTCTCTGTGTGTATGTGTGTGTGTCTGTATACCTATATATGTCTCTGTATATCTCTGTGTGTTTGTGTTTCTGAGTGTATGACAGTGTATGACAGTCTTTGTGTGTGTGACTATGTGTACATATATGTATGTGTATCTGTGTGTATGACTATATGTATGTGTGCCTCTGTGTCTTTGTGTGACTGTGTGTGTGTGTGTGTGTGTGTGTGTGTGTGTGTGTGTGTGTGTTGGATAACAGTAGCTTTCTCTTTTATTGGGGGTTTTGGTCTATAGGAGAAGGAAAGGCTGTAACTCAGAATCAGTCTATAAATTCCTAATGAACTTGGTTTACTTCTGTCACAAACACTTCTACTTTCCTAATTGGGTTAAAAAACTTGGGTTTCTATTTGTTCAGAATTTGGCTTTTGGCTTTTTTTGAGAGAGAATTTCAATCATACCCAGGCTAACCTGGAACTTGTGTCTATCCTCCTGCCTCATCTTCCCAAGTAGTGGCTCATTACAGGTATGAACCACAATGGCAGCTACGTTGACTTTTGTTGTTTGTTGTTGATGACAAGTTCTTGCTATGTAGCCAAAACTTGCCTTTAACTCCTAGTTCTCCTTCCCTAGCCTTCATGGTTCTGGGATCTTAGGCATGGATCACAACATCTAACAAAAAGCTTCATATGCTAACCCCAGTGCTGCCCTTTCTCCTTCCCCCCACATATCTCTTTCCAGGGCAAAATGTAAAGATGCAGTAACATCTCAAGGAAACCCATTATATTGTACAGTTAACACATACTAATAAAACATTGACATACAGAAGACTGTGGACATGTCTGACACTTGCACGGTGGATGGAGATTGGATGAGGAGGCCATGGATGGCCAGAGTCTTCTAGGTCTGTCCCTTCTCACGGAACACTCTATGACCCTGAAGCACTGAGGGCAGAGTACCTGTCTGAGCCAGTCCCAGGCACCATTCAGCAGCCTAGGACAGGCCTCGTTCTCATGTCTAGACTTTGGTTGTATCCTAACAGACTGAGAAGGCTGCTTAAAAAAAAAAAAGCCAAAGTAAAGCCAAGCACACACTATAATGCTTTTGGTGTTTGTTTTGCTTTTAGTCCAGGCTGTTGGGTAAACAGAAGCATTTTCTGGGCTCAGAGTCAGAGCAGGGTCAGCTTTTGGAGCCAGCATGGCTTTGGGTCAGCACTATGCAGCTCCTGGCTACTGAGAGGGAGCCTGTGCAGGAGTCCAAGTCTGTGTCTCCTGCACTTTTAAAATGCTTCTAAAATCTCCTTTGCTTTCTATAACAGTCCTGCAAGGCTGGCAGGCTGGGGATGGTACTGATGCACACACAAACACATACACACACACACACACACACATCAGCACCACCTCCGGTACAGGAGTTAAGGCAGAACCCATTCCAGCTAAAAATCATGTCCTCACCCTAGTAAGGTCACAGGTGACCAGAGCTTAGCCTTGTGACCCAGGGCCAAGAGAGCAGAATGATACAGGCTTCCTCGGAAGCTGTCTCTCTCACCACAGTGGGGCCACAGGAGACACAGAAGACAGAAAGGAGAAACTAAGGGAGAAAACAGGAAGTCACAGAGATTGCAACCCTCGCTGTGTCTGCGGCAGGGCTGGGAGCCTTTGTCAGCCATCTCGTGGATCCCAAGTGCCATGTGTCACTTTTCCCATTATCCTGGGGTTTGGGGGACAATGAACTAAATTTTCTATGACTAAATTCAGCCACTAACTCACTTTGTGACTGCCAGCCAGGCACTGAGAGCTTCTGAGTCTCCTTTTTTTTTTTTTCTTTTTTATTCCACACCACATTGCAGAGCACAGGAGTTCCCCAACTCCTCTCTTAAGCTTCCAGGCTGGTGATTCTGCCACATGTGAATCACCAGCTGCTGTTGTTGGACTAAATGCACTTCTTTGAATATATTTATTTCAAAACTAAATCCCCTACTACCTCCTTAATGTAATCAAACAAACAAAAACCCAGCCTTTTGGGTTATTGGTATTCATAATTAATACATAGTTAAAGTTGGAAAAACTCATAACCTATAAATTTTCTTCATTATGTATTCTGGAAACCGTGGCTTAGATGATGCTTAAAGATTCTCCTTTTTGTTGACCTACTGTGAGTGAGCACCCTGGTTTCTGGTAGCAGGGCTCACTTCTGAAGAACACTTCCAGTCTCCTGTACTAGACCAGTTCCTTCTACACAATCTCTGTTAGGTTTCTCCATGCATCTTGTGAAGTCTGCCTTCCCTGCTGAAGGCAGTGGCTAGGTGTATTGTCCGTTGATAAATTCAAAGATGCCATTATTTCTGCTAGGATTGCACTTGGCCATGTCTCCAGACAGGACCACATCTGTTGTGGATGGGCTTGGTGCTGTTCTTGTGAACCAATCCCTTAATGAATAAAGGAGCCAATCACTGGGTGAGTAGGCGGGACTTCCGGGTTGCAGATGGGGGAAGAGAGGAAGCAGGGGAGAATAAGCTCATTTTGGACGGGGAAAGCTTGAGGACGAGGTGTAGCTATGAGTGTCTCTCAGTTTCAATGGCAGATCCATCCATCAGGATTCGCCACTGGAGGATTTAGATTTAATAAGGCTTATAAGATTAGGATTTTAGTTGCTGTGCCCAACGATTGTGTAACCATTGTTTCTGAACTAAGTTTGTGTGGTGTTTTCCTTCATGTGGCTCATCTGGGTTTAAGAGAGAAAGGTACGGGCAGCAAAGCACCGTATGTCAAAGCATGGGTTTGCCTGATGTGCACCACAAAGGCATGGGGGGTTTGAATCATTGGGGCTGGCGTGGTAACAACCCACCAGTGGGAACTTACTGAGCTTGGTGGAGAGATTTTGGAACTCTGAGTCAGAATCTCCACAAGATAAAAACAGGTCGGCCATTGCCTGCCAGTGCATGGCCAGCCAGGCTGCCAAGACTTGCCGACTCAAGTTCAGGGATAAGCCCCGTTTCTTTTCTTTTTCAATATTTCCTGCAATACACATCACCTCCTGTGGGGGTTTGAATATGCTTGGGCCAGAAAGTGGCACTATTAGGAGATATCACCTTGTTGTGGTAGTGTGGCCTTGTTGGAGGAAGTATATGACTGTGGACATGGGCTTTAAAACCCTCATCCTAGCTATCTGGAAGCCAGTCTTCTCCTGTTTGTCTTTAGAACTGCATGTTGAACTCTCAGCTCCTCCTGTGCCATGTCTGCCTGGGCACTGCCATGCTTGCTGCCTTGATGATAATGGACTGAACCTCTGAACCTGTAATCCAGCCCCAATTAAATGTCACTTTTATAAGAGTTGCCTTGGTCACGGGTCATGGTGTCTGTTCACAGCAGTAAAACCCTAACTAAGACATCTCCCAAGACTCAGATCCTTTTTGTACATGGAAGGGGATAAATCTTTCTCCAGTAAGAAAAAAAAAATCTTACCAGAAAAAAGTCGAAAAGATGTTGAGTGGGAAAGAAACAGACAGAGCATGGGATGTCTGAAAGGTTGCTGTGAAAGACTGGGCCAGCAAGAAGAAAGGAAAGAAGCCACCCAAGATGGTTTTCCACGTGCTTATTGTAACAACTGACAGCTATTTAGAGGTTGTGAATCCAGTGAATGCCTTTAAGCTTCGTAGTGTTTAATCCTTACAATCATTGTCACCCCCACTTTGCTTGTGAAGGAACTGACACTAAATGTCACCACCTTTTTTCTGCACACACAGCTAGTATGTGCAGTGCAGGGACTGGCACTGAAGTCTGTCTGGCTCTAAAGCCCATTCTCATTCCAGATACATAAGGTACCACGGGGACTTCTCTATAGACCCAGAACGGTCCGATGACCTCCCCATGCTCTGTGGCTTGTCCTGTGACCAGTGACACCGGACTCTTGATAAGAGTTTTTTTAATAGCCCAGACCTTATCACCTTTGCATCTGTCAACTCCCTTGAATCTCCCTTTCTGTATCTTTCCAGGGTTGATCCTTTCTGTGTGTGTCACCAGATTAATGACCTCCTGAGCCAAGCCTTCATCAGACAATATCTCTTCTCCTGCCAGGGAGTCAATAGCTTTGGGTGGCTTGTACCTCAAGTCATCAGCAAACTTGGTGGCTTCCAGTTGGGGTTCATGGTTGAGTCAGAGAGAAAGAGAGACAGACAGACAGACAGACAGACAGACAGACAGACAGACAGACAGACAGTGAAAGAGTGACTTACCTTCCTCTTCTGTTCCTCAAGTAAAACATCACTTGAACAGAGCTGAAGGTAGGAAACTTACTAACTCAACAGCATTAGGTACAGAGAGTGCAGACCCAGGCTTTTTCATGACCACATCGTCACTGACCCCTCTCCAGGCCTCAGTCTCCGGACTCAGATGGAACAACAAGCCTGCCTTGCAGCTCTAATGAGGATCAACGGAGTGAGTGTGGACACGGAGTACATGTGTCAACACAGTCAAGAGCATCGGAGGAACTGTATTAAAAAGCAACACTTTTCTCTAGCATGTGTTTGTACATATGCTTATTTTTGGAGACTAGATCTCCTGTAGCTCAGGTTGGCCTTGAACTCTGTATGTAGTGAAGGATGGTTTGAATTTCTGGTCTTCCTACCTCCAGCTCTAAGGTACAGGGATCACAAAGACATGTTGCTATGCTCAGTTCTCTCGAGCGTTTGTAGCTTCTTTCCCTTATCTTCCATAGCTGACTTTCACTGATGTCCTGTCTCTGTTAATTTTATTTTATCTTTCTGGTCCCTCTGGACACCACCTCCTCCCTCTCCACTGATGTGAATTACACGGGGACTTTAGGCCCTAAATCCGGTTGATTATCCTCTCTAACCCAGCTGCCTCAGCCACTGATTTGGCATGACTGGAGACATCTGTCACTTGTTTACCTGGCCTGGTCCTTATTACCCCACCCCCCAAAGTTCTGGCTGGCCTAAAACCATGAAAGCTGCCTGGAGCATCTCCATCGTTAACCCCTCTGATACTAAACTTTTGAGTGCTATACAAGAATGGCTGCAGCTCCAAGAGCCTGTACTGTTGGTCCTGCTCTGATTCAGTCTGCCTTATACATGGAAAACAATGTACAAGTCAGGAGACTGAAAATGAGAGCTCTGAAGGAAGTGATTCCTGACACAACCCAGGTCACTTTGTGATGCAAGATTGGAAAGCATCCTGACCGCATGGATGTTACTCCCAACCAGAAGCAACAACAGAACCTCAAATTCAAGGGCATCAAGCCTTGAGGGGACACCTGGCTGATCTCACCTGTCCCAGGTGATCAATGACTATAAACCCAATAATAAATAATGTTTCAGTCTGGAGGAGCTAAACGCTTGGCTTTGGAATTTAATTTGTTTTAACTCCTGCCACAGATCTTCCGGCATCTCCCTACTCTGTAGAGATAAAGACTCTGAGTCTTCCACAAAGTGGAGTTCTGTGTACTTTTAAATTCATTTTTGGATTAAGTTGTCTGCCAGGCATAGAGGTGAACACAGGAGAAAATGCCTTAGACACCAGGAATGGTACCTCTTTAAAGTGAGATCTCAAGGGGCATTTAGGATATGACTTGAATTATAAGATATTCAGCATAACCTCAGGTTTTCTGTAATATACATAGAGCATGGGACAAGGGCAATCTGAAGCCTAGGTACTGTAAGTCCTTTCCACAGAGGGGTGCAGGGCAATGATTGTGTTCTTCATGAATAACTGAGTCATTAATATGCAGGCTTCAGGTCTTCCTGCCTCCAGGGCTGCTACTTGACTATGAAGAGGAGTGGACAATGCTCCACGACCTGCATACTTAATTATCTCCCCATGTGTGCTGTGTGTGTGCGTGTGTGTGCGTGTGTGTGTGCGTGTGTGCATGTACGTGTGTGTGTGTGTGTGTGTGTGTGTGTGTGTGTGTGTGTGTGTGTGCATTTTGTTTTTGTCAGTTTTACCTAGGTACCTAGCAGGTGCCTCAGTTGAGAAACTACCTCCATCAGATTATCCTGTAGGCAGGTCTGTGGGGCATTCTCTCAACTGGTGAATGATGTGAGAAGGCCCAGCCCCCTGGAGGCAGTGCCATCCCTGAGCTGCTGGACCTGGGTTGCATAATAAAGCAAGCCAGTAAACAGCTTTCCTCCATGGTCTCTGTTTCAGTTCCTGCCTACTGGTTCCTGTCCTGCTTGAGTTCCTGCCTTGCCTTCCATCGGTGATATAGAGCTTTCAAGACATGTAAGCCAAATAAGCCCTTTACTCCCCTGTCGCTTTATGTCACAGTGTCTATCACAGCAGTAGAAAGCAAACTAGGACACCAAGTGATTGGGCATATGAGCGCCTGCACCATACTTTGGAAAATCGTCTCTCTATTAGGTCTTAAAGCTCAAGTATTCTTGATATGCCTAGCACAGAGTTACCCTGAAGTTCTGCAAAGCTTGCAGGTTCAATCCTCGCTCCATTACCCTTCTATCGGTAAAACCTTTTTCCAGCTTATATTGGGACTCAGACTCCAGTGATGACAAACCAGAAGGCCTGAAACCCCAGCTAGCTAAGATCTGTATTTTCTAATCACAGGCTCAGGGTGGAGATGCATATGTGATTACAAAGATGGAGGACGAGGAGGCATGGGAGGGGAAGGTCTTGTTCTCAGCACTAAGTACACCAACTGGGCTTGAGGAGCAACCCACTGCTTGTTGCAAAATGGCTTTCTCCAAGAATGAGGTTAACAATCAAGCAAGTGCCTCTATGAGGGCCTGGCCCAGGCTCTGCCTTTTGCCCTCATGTTAATTCTAGAGCTTAACTACTGAAGCACACTTTCTATTATTGTCTTCCTCTCAAGAGAATATGCCATATACAATAAGTACCTACCTGTCCTGTGGACCAGAAATTCTAACACCCAGTGTGTAGGATATTGAATGGAGGCTCAGGCAGAAGTCATGATGATCTCTTCTATATGATAGAAAATAAGACGATTGAATAGACTGCCAAGGGGATAGGGAAGACTATGGAACACTCTCATCAGGGCCTCAATGTCAGGGTTGAGCTAAACAGATTTGGGCAAGCTCTCCAACTTTTAACAGCCTGTACAATTTAAGATTTTATACAGCTCGCCCAAAGAAACATCATCTTCCAAATATAACAAGACTGATGTACCTATGAATTCATAGAGACTGTGACAGTGTGTACAAGACCTGTACAGATACAGACCAGACAGAACTCCAGCCCTGGGGAGGGAAGTGAACAAAGAGTCCCATCCCTAACCAAGAGGCTGTTTGGAATTGATATTTACTGGGCAGTCAGCGTTCTGCAATGGAGCATCAGTAGACGACATTGTAGCCCCACTCCGAGGCAGGGCCCCATGCCCAGAGCAGTTGGCCAACACAGAACAGACTCCCCATTTGTTTTGTTATTGTTTTGTTATTGTTTTGTTGTTGTTTTGTTATTGTCTTGTCTTGGTTTTTCTTTGCGTCTTACTTGTTTATCTGCTTTGATTTTTGTTTTTGTCTTTTGAGGTGTTTGGGCAGACAGGGAGGTGGGGAGGATCTGGAAGAGTTGGTTGGCAGAGAGAAAAAAACGGTTAAAATATTATTTTATAAAAATAAATATGTATTATCCAGTCTAGATGTGGGTAGTAGAAAACTACAGAGACTAGATACTAGACTTTCACCTCTCCCTAAGGGGTTGGGGTCCCTGTTAGCCACCCAGCTTTATGGCTGCACATTGCCCTCTAGTGACCAGGCTATGTCACTATAATCTTGTGATGCTTCTTGAAAATTGGAGCTTCTTAAGTTTACAGGTCAGGCTTGCATATAATTAATAACTATCGCAGATGTCTATTGCCATGCTAAACCCACGGATATCATGTATCACATTGACACCTGACAACCTCATAGATAGCATATATCCAAGACAGTACCAGGTAAGAGGAGTATAGCAGTGAGCAGGTCACATATACCCACTGCCTGTAGTGCTTTCCTCTTTAGGAGGGGATAGAATACTTGGTAACCACACACACACACACACACACACACACACGGTGAAGTCAGACACCACAGTGAGGAGTTTGGGGAGGAAAACACACACAGCTAATATGGAATGTAAGAAATGGTGGCTCCTACTCAAGAGATGTCCCTGTGCAAGCTTAAGCTCTGTGTGCTTGAGGTATTGAGGGCAGGTCAAGGATCCCTGGAATAGAGGAAGGTATAAGAAAAAGCTAAAGAGGCTGTTTTAGTTAGGGTTTTATTGCTGTGAACAGACACCATGATCAAGGCAACTCTTAGAAGTACAATATTTAATTGGGGCTGGCTTATAGTTTCACAGGTTCAGTCCAGTATCATCAAGGCAGGAGCATGGCAGCATCCAGTCAGGAAGGCATGGTGCCGGAGGAGCTGAGAGTTCTACATCTTCATCTGAAGGCTGCTAGTGGAAGACTGACTTCCAGGCAGCTAGGATGAGGGTCTTAAAGCCCACACCCACACTGACACACCTATTCCAACAGGGCCACACCTCCTAATAGTGCCACTCCCTGGACCAAGCATGTACAAGCCATCACAGAGGCAGATATGTCATTAATTGTGCCTTTTTCCCATTCATGTGGAAACAGAGGCCAAGAGAAGAGTGTTACAGTAGCACAGGCTCTGGTGGTGGTGGAGATGGAAGTCCAGGTACCCATGGTGGACCCTGGAGGACATAGGGAGTTACGGGATGGGAGAGGACACAGGGTGGGGACTGATCTAGACTGATACAGGGACAACAGCAGCTGTGAGATGCTTGACAGACTGCCTGGGCCTCCCTATTCATTTGTCAGGGAAGACGATATAGTCCAGAGAATGGCCCATTTCATAGGCAGTTATTGCTAAACCCCCTTCTCCCATATCCCCAGTATCCCCAGCACACTGGATCCTAGGAAATGCCTCCCACTTTCCCTGGGTTCTCTTAGCCTGTGATGCTTCAGTCCCAGGTCAACATCATCACAAGCTATGCATACCCCCTGTACCTGTCCCTGCCCCATAGCTGCCATACTGAGTTTCTATGGACAGTGCCCTCTCTCCCTGTGGAGCCTGACCACTGACAACTCTCCTGCCGCCTGACTACATGCAGCTCATCACTCAATATCAGTGTGAACACTTCTCTTTCAAAAGCTTTCCTTGTCTTTGCCAGGACCACTGAGACTACTGCATGCTGACAGTCTGTCTCTCTCAGTGTTAGACTCGAGCGCCCAGGAGCTAAGGACGCTCTACCTCACTTTCTCCCAGACAGCTTACACAGTACCCATCACTTAGAAGGTACCCAAATTACCTAATCAATGAAATGTGAATGAATGACAGCAAATGGCACTAGCCTAGCTGCCTGCTTTTTAACATCATGCCCGTGTTTATAATTTGTAAGTCCCACCCCCTCTTCCTCCTGGCCTCTTGATGTCTAACAGGGGTCTGATTACTGTTGTAATCTGGCCCAAGAGAAAGAAAACTGTCTGCTCCAGCCCAGACAGGGACAGGGACGTGTCAAGCTTATTACTTGTGGCAGCCACTGGTATCTCCTCAACTCTTCAGGGGGTGGGGGTGGGCACAGTAAAGAGCTGTCCACATTTAAGAGTTAGAAATTCTCTTCTCTGGAATTTATTTTCTTCATGAATAGGAATATATCTGAAAGTTGGTGGGATTTTTTGCATAAATTTGTGTAAGATTCTAAGGCTTGGCTCTCTGAGAAAGTGTACAAAGTCACCACAGACCCCACAAAGGCAAAATTTCCTGCAAGCATCTTATGCAAAAGCTGCTGTGTAAAGCAACATATTCCTCTCCCAAAAGCAAGAAGGATCCCGGTGATGCTCACTAGTGATTCACATTGATCCTGGTGATGCTCACTAGTGATACACATTGATACTGGTGTTGCTCACTAGTGATACACATTGATACTGGTGATGCTCATTGATGTATCTATTGAAGAGTTACTATATCTCAGGCTGTCAGGGGCTTTTGATGTAAATGGTCAGGCTGGTTCCTACCCTTTACAGAACTAAAATTCTACTATAAAATACATAACTGTGAAGTCTGTTCAAATTATTCAATGGCAACTGAAATCAAACCAAAGTGTGGAAAGTCAGAGAGGCAAAGAGAGCATAGCATGAGCTGCCTGGCCACACCCAAGAGGCAGGGCAGCTAGCTTCTCTGAAACAAGAACCTCAAGACCAAGGGCTGAAGAGTGAGCAGTGTTAGCCAAAGTGTGCCCACGTGTGCACTGTATATGTATATTTTGGAGTATCCATCTGCCACATCTATATTCTGTATGAACACACAGGTGTGTGTGTGTGTGTGTGTGTGTGTGTGTGTGTGTGTGCGCGCGCGCACGCGTGTGTGTATACAACACAAGTGCTATGTGTATTTTTGCATGTGTATGCAATGTACGTGTTTTTATAGGTCTCTACATGCTGCAAGATTATCATGCATAAATACATGTGTCTATCCACAAGCCTATGTATAAGCACGTGTGTACCTAAGCATGCAGTTTGCAAGTGCATGTGGATGTGAAAGTGTCCCAGCACATGAATGTCTCATGTAGGCAGCCTGAGATCAGACTCCTCAGCCTTCCAACCACAGCCACTGCAAGAAGTCAGCCATAAAGTGAACCTCAGGGTTTCTCCACCGGGAGCAATATTATCAAACCTCTCTGGCCCATGGATCACTTCAGCAGGAACAGAGATAACTAAGCTCCCCTGGCCTACCTGTGTGATAGTTGTCCTACCAGATGTGATGAAGGGTTCCCACTTTCTTCTCCTCCATACCAGGGAGTGTCTTTGTTTATTATCCCATTTTGCAGAAGAAACAGAGGACAGGGTGGGGGGACACTCTTTGAGGGTTGCAGCTGTAGCTTGAACAGGTCTGTATCTTCCCCAAGCATGTGCCCTGATTCACTGAATTATTTCCTGTTACTAGTGCAAGGGACAGGACCGGGACTGTTTCATACTAACTACTCCAGCAACACCCATAGAGCAGCACTCACCGAAAAGACTCCTGTGACGTGCCAGCCCTGGTCCGCTGTGGGCTCACTGTGTGGTGATGGGAAAGTCCCCAGTGTTTTTGTTGCCCTGGAAAGTTTCCCAGTCTCTGCCATTCTGCATGGACAGGCTAAGCTCCACCACCCTCTCATTGCAGGCCGCTTACTTAATGGTGCAAATGCAGTCTCTTCCTCTCTAAAAAGAGAGTGCGCACATTGGCACACTCCCTACCACTGCAGAGGGATTAACTGAGCTGGTGACCTCCTGGTGCACGCTCCCATGCACATGGCTATCAGTGAGGCAGAGAACCAACCACTTCTGAAAGAGTCAGCTGGGGGAACACTGACTGACAGGCACTCCCCTGCCTGCCTGCCTGCCTGCCTGCCTGCCTGCCTGCCTGCCTGCCTGCCTGCCTGCCTGCCTTCAACAGCAGAGTGGCCTTGGCTGAGGTTCACTTAGCTGTCAAACCCCACTCTCTTGTAAAATGAGAATTAAAGACATGCCTACTTTTTAGGTTTATTTGAAGAATAAGTGAGAAGGCACCCTAAGCACGAGTGAGCAAAATTATAAACTAAGATTGGCAGATAGTGTTGGGGTAAGGTCTGAGTTTCTGGGGAAAACATGAAACATCTACTCTGATCAAGTTTACTAGATATAGAATTGCTTGTAAGTTTTTATTCTTTAAAGAGAAACTAGTCAGAAAAACAAAACAAAACAAAACAAAACAAAAAAAACTACCCGACCTAGCTCCTGGTCAGTGAACAGTAAGCCCGATTGGCTCTGAAGCCATCAGTTGAGCGAGTTTATTCCGGTATTGGCTCGAAGTTTGACTAGGTTCATGGCCATGACCATAAATAAGTAATTAACTCTTACAAAAAAAAAAAAACTATAATCATGGTTATATTCTAAATATTTGTACTGCAGGAAATCAAACCCGCCTGACCCTCAGGGGTCACAACTGCCACTTCCTCTCTGTAAGTAGCTTGTTCATTCCTCTACCTTGGGATTCTTGACCAACTACCTACCACCTGCTAGATAACTGACACTGGCCAGGCTGGTGCTGAGGGACGGATGCATTTGTGAGCAACAGCAACTCATTTAGAAGACACTCCAATCAACACCTTGGGGCGGCAGGTACTCTTTCTCTGTGCAGAGTCCTGAAGAGAAGGCAAGCAACATTCTTGGTGCATCTTCCAGGGCGCTGTGTCCTCACCAAGAGAGGCCCTGGGTGACATCTCAGGCAGAATACATTTTATAGTTGGGACACAGGAACCACTGAGGTCACAAAACCCACTCAGCTATCAATGTCTTGACTCAAAAGTCAATGTGTCTCCTGGTAAGCCCATTCTCATTTCCTCCACGACACGGGATTCCATCCTCCCCATTCTAGCCCACAGGTAACAGGAGGACCAAGAGGGCAGGCTCACCAACCGCTTATTCCTGTCGTCCCTCAGGGGAATGCTGTCTGGAACCCATGTGATGGTTCTCTTCCATTGTACTTCTTCAGTCCCCTCTCATTTTCTCCTCAGCATGATCCTGCAGCCAGAAGCTGCCCATCCACCCACTCCTTTTCCTCTGCCTCTCCTGCCCAAGAGTCCAACCTTAGACTGTGATGGAAAATGTCAAAACCCAGCTTTTCTAGCCTTCACTTCCATGGTAGCCGCATTCAAGTGATTACTTATGTTAGGGGTGTTTAGTGTCAATATCCCACTTAATATTCTAAAATAACCTTAGCATATAGGTCTTTATCATCCCGTGTAACAGAAGATAATACCAATGCTCAGAGAGGGAAAGGAATTTTCCCAAGGTAACACAGCTAGAAGTAGCAAGCCATGACTGAATTTAACTCTGCCTGACCTCACGCCCAGGCCATGCGTTCTCCAGGCAATTTCCTTACATCAGGATAGAAAACACTGGTGATTCATCTGCCTGAGTTCACTCAGACTGGCCAGGATCTGATACCTGAACCCTAGAGGAAGGAAGCCGGTGGGTGCCTTGGAGCCTTGGAGCCTAGTGGTAGAATGGGTACCCAGTAAGGCAGGCTCAACGGAGAGAAGGGGGTGACAGAGGAGGGGAGCTCCCAGTGTTGGCCCAGAGTCTGTGCCAGCACAGTGCCATGTGACATGGAACAAACCATTCTCTCTCTGTTAGTGAACACCAAGTTGCTATGGAGCCCAGGGCCTGGGAATGCAGAAATCTCAGGATTACATCGTGACTCTGCATTGTGACAGAATGACTTATCATGGCAACTGCACAGAAAAAGCATCAGTTTCCTCCCACAGAGAATGAGCAAAATTGTGCCCATTTCCTTGTGCCACCACAGAAACTGAATTAATACAGGAAAGACTCTCTAAACACACTTCAGTGAGGTGTGTGTGTGTGTGTGTGTGTGTGTGTGTGTGTGTGTGTAAGACGATGTTTATCTGTGTAGCCCTGGCTATTCTGGAACTCACTCTAGACCAGGATAGCCTCTCCCTCCTGATTGTGGGACTAAAGGCATGCACCACCACCACCTGGCTATACACATTTTTTTCAATTATAGAAACTACAGGTAAAAGAAGGCTGAACATTAGAGTTAAAACAATACCTAACACAAAGTGGCTTTTTGTTCTGTTTTGTTTTATTTTGTTCAGACAAGCTTCTTGTTATATATATATATATATATATATATATATATATATATATATATATATATATATCACAGATTAGCCTTGACTTCATAAAGTTCCTGCATCAGTCTCCACAATACTGGAGTTACAGGTCTATGCCACCATTCCCAGTCCCAAAGTGACGTTAATAAACTGCATTAGTTTCTGCCATGTGAATGGAAATAATTCAATGCTGGAGAATATCCCCAGGAGTCTTTCTTTCTCTCTCCCACCATTGACATATTACCAATGTCTCCCCTGTATCCCAAGATGGCTGCCACTGTTCCACACACCACGTCCTCACAAAGTTGCACCCAGAACCAGAAAGGAGGAAACAGAGAAATCTTTCTTACACCTAAATTACTGTCTTATAAAGGAAGAAAATATCTCCCCAGAAGCCTCTGAGAAAACTCCTTTTCTGTCAGTAGCCAGAGCAGGCTCATGGGACCACCTCTAGTTACTGTGGAAGGGAAGACTAGAAAAGCAGGGTTCCATCACAGTCTAAGGTTGGACTCCTGGGCAGGGGAGGCAGAGGAAAAGGAGTGGGTGGATGGGCAGCTTCTGGCTGCAGGATCATGCTGAGGAGAAAATGAGAGGGGAGTGAAGAAGTACAATGGAAGAGAACCATCACATGGGTTCCAGACAGCATTCCCCTGAGGGACGACAGGAATAAGCCAGTGCCTGCAGGTCAGGCCTAAAGTCAGAAAAGCAGAAGACAACAGTTTCAAGGGGCCCAGGTCTTACCCATGGCTATGTAGGCAGTGTAGGGCCCTGACCAAGACATTGTGTGGCCGGCTGACAACTCAAGGTCTAGAGAGCCAGGACTGCCAACTTTCCCCCTCTCATTTTGAAGCTATTTTAATGGATTACAGAGGTAGAGGAAAATGTTTGTTTAGAAAGTTCCTTAATGTGGCTGGGTCTGTTAGCACAAACCTATAATCCCAGTACTTGAGAGGCAGAGGCAAGAGGATCATGGATTTGAGACCTTGACAGAAAAGTAAGGGAAAAACAAAGGTCACAGGGGGTAGGGGGGAGGGAGGGGGAGAGAGAGAGAGAGAGAGAGAGAGAGAGAGAGAGAGAGAGAGAGAGAGAGAGAGAGAGAATGGAAGAGAGGGCCTAGTCAGGCTGCTTGGCAGAGAAGAGTTAGCTCTCTAGTCATGCTAAATCAAGAGTGTGAGTGTGTGTGTGTGTGTGTGTGTGTGTGTGTGTGTGTGTGTTTGTGTGACAGAATAGGAGTGTGTGAGAGTGTATGAGAGAGTATTTGGGTGTGTTGAGAGTGTGTGAATGTGCATGTGTTAGTGTGTGTACTTGAGTGTGTGTGTGTCCATGAGTGTGTGAGTGTGTGTGAATGTGTGAGAGTGACTTGTGTGAGTGTGTACATGGCTGTGTGAGAGAGTGTGTGTGCATGAGTGTGTTGTGAGTGTGTGAATGTGTGTTAGTATATGTACATGAGTGTGTATGAGTGTTCATATGAGTGTGTTTGAGTATGAGTGTGTTGTGTGAGTCTTTGTACATGAGTGTGTGAGTATATGCATGAGTGTGTGAGAGTGTTGTATGTATTTGAGTGTGTGAATATGAGTATTTGTGAGAGTGTGTATGTATTTGAGTGTGTGAGTATGAGTGTGTGTGAATCTGTGTGTATGTGCATGAGTATGCATGAGTTTTATGAGTGTATGTGTGTGAATGCGTGTGAGTGTATTATGAGAGCATTGTGTAAGTCTGAGTGTATGAGTGTTTAAGTCTGTGTACACGTGAGTGTGTGTATATATTTTCCAGTGCACATATATATATGCACATGGGTGTGGAGCTTAGAAGAGCACCTCAAGTGTCGTCCCCTAGTAGGATCTCAGTATGTGAGTGTGTGTTAGTTCACTGTCCAACACCTTATTTTTGATATAGACTTTCTCACTGGCCTAGAACTTGCCAATAAGGCTAGGCAGCTGGCCAGTAGACCCCACAGATCTTCCCGTATCACCCCTTCCCCCAGTACACAGGATTACAAGTATACAGCACCACATACCCAGCTTTATTATGTGTCTCTAAAAAAAATCACACTCGGGTCCCTCTGCTTTCATGGCAAGTATATTACAGCAAGGAAGGCAGAGAAAGGGGGTGGGTGAATGGACAGCCCTTGCCTTCTAACCCAATGAAATCAATACTATCTTTCCATAAAGATGGTAAATATTTTAGGGCAATGAAGTAATATGGCCTCTATCCCACTTACTCCTAGTAGACAGAGGCAGGTGAGTAGGCTGGACTCAGTTCAGTGTTCTGCAAGCCGGTGGGGACCTGGTTTGTGGCCGTGGGTGGTGTTACAGCCCTTGTTATATACAGCAGGTTGTTGCATGAGACAACAGCCAAGGCCTAAGCATTCACATTCCACTCTGTGGCTATTGACTGGGACTGTTAAGTGCAGTGAGCTGGGGGAGGAGGCTATGGCATGTGAGGAACTCATGATTCACGGAAAGGAGTCAGTTATAAACACCGGGGTTAGATCCTACCTCGTTTCACATACAGATGGAATCTTCTGCTTATTAAGTGATGAGCATTTAAGATTGTAAACCTGGGGCTTTGGAGAAATGGCTCAGAGATTGAGAGCACTCTCTTCTTCCAGAGAACCCATCAGAGTCCAATTCCTAGCACCCACATGATGGCTCATAACCCTCTAGAACTCCAGGTCCAGGGAATCCAGCATCTTCTTCTAGCCTTCATGGGTACTGCATGCACATGGTACTCAGACACTGATGAAGACAAAGCTACCATACACAGAAAATACAATTAAAGTGTTTTTAAAATTAGTCTAACTCTGGTATAGATCAAATCATCTGATAGCCAGGGCAGCTTGGAGGCAGCCAGTCTGTGACCTCTGGCCTAGAAGATCATTCTTCCTGAGTGACATTCTAGGGCAACCAAGTACACATGATACATCTGAGGGGCAAGATCCAGGAAACCTAGCCCGCTGCTGGTCTGAGCCTTTGCTAATGGAATGCCTAACTGCCACCAAGCTGCATAGGAGAGGGGCCATTCGGCTGTGCCTAGGGTGTTCTCCTGCCTCATTCGTCTCTGCTTTTCCACAAGCAGTGGTGCCGTTACCTCACATGCTGGGCAGCTGCCACAGCACCAACCTTCGCCTCAGAGAAGGGATGAGATCACTTCATCGGCAACCCATAATACCACAGAGACAACAACTTAACCAGTTTCTGGCTTCCTCAGCCCCAAACACTAATTCAAAGGCTCCAGTACTGGGTACAGTCATCTTGTGGGTTGTTGGTTCCAGAGCCCATGACATAATAAAATCTGCTGATGCACAAGTCTCTTATATAAAATGTAGTGTTTGCATGTTAAGCTACATTCATTCGAAGTACTTGCGTGTGAGCTACATTCATTCTTTGATATACCTCACATCATCAAAGATGATCTCTAATCCCTAAAGCACTACAAATGCTGAGTGGTTCTGTCATTCAGGGAACAACAGTGTTGGTTCAAGCTTAGAAAAGACCCTACGCCATTTCACATTTTCAAACTGTGTTTGAATCCACGAATGCAGAGCCCATGTGTGCTGACTAGTTTTGTCAGCTTGACCAAGATAAGGCATCAGAGAGGAGGGAAACTTAATTAAGAAATGCAAGCCTGAAGAGCACTTTCTTAATTAGTGATCAATGCGGGAGGGCCTAGCCCATTGTGGGTGGGGCCATCCCTGAGCTGGTGGTGGTCCTGGTTCTATAAGAAAGCAGGCTGAGCAAGCCATGAAAAGCAAACCAGTAGGCAGCCTTTCCAAGGCCTCTGCATCAGCTCCTGCCTCCAGGTTCCTGTCCAATTTGAGTTCCTGTTCTGACATTCTTCAATGTGGAAGAATAAGCCAAAGAAATCCTTTCATCCCCTCAAGATGCTTTGTTCACGGTGTTTTATCACAGTTGACTAAGACTGTCATATAGAGACGGACCCTGTCCCTACAGAGAGATCAATATTCCCAGCAGCATGAAAGGCAGAGCAGACACAAAGCAAAAGGACTCTGGTCAGACATCTTCTGGGAACAAAGACTTGTAAGCTGTGTCCAGCAGCAGACACACCTCCAAGCTGCAAACAGCTCAACCTGCGACACCCTGGCCTGGCCTGGCTCTCAGCTGATATCTTCACCTGTTGGCTGAATTCTTCAACCATCCTATGCATTCTGATAACGACAATGTCCGGAGTTAATAAGAGTGACTATATCTCCTGCCCGGGCTCTCTGTGGTCCTACTTCTGCCCTACTGGTGGTCTAGCTCCTTAGGTATAAAAATGAGCTGACTTGCCTTTCATTCTTGATAAATATGCCTACCCTCCGAATTCTTCTCCCCCTCTCCCTATCTTGTGTTTTTAGACAGAGCCTAGCTATGTAGCCCAGGCTGGACTTGAGCTCTGATTCTACTCCTTCAGTAACCAGAATGTTGGGATTTATAGGTGTGTGCCCACATGGGTATAGGACCATATCTACTATTTCACTGTGAAATTAGACAGTGAAATACTTCCCAAAGCTGTCATGGAGTCTTGCTTGGTACATAGAGCTTTGGAGCTGCCTCCAAAAACTCCCCAAAATGTACAAAGACATCTATCACACCATTCAAGTTCAAGTTTCTCCTGTGTTTGACTATAGCCTCTGCTCCTTCTCAGAGAAAGATCCCTTCTAGAACAGGCCTGCAGAAGCAATTACCTCTGAGACGGTTTCCTGTGGCATCAATGCCTAGAATGAGGACAGCATCTGCTGGGAGATTCGGGGAGTTTTACTAGTCCTCTGTGAAGCTCTGCCACCAGGAGTCCAGCAGCAAACACCTGGAACTGATTCCACAAAGAATATTGCACAGAATCTATTCACTTCTCTCTACCACGAGAGGTAATCTCTTGTGCACTCGGCGAAAGCATTCACCTGTCCTTAAAAAGCCATTTGCCAATGAGCTTGAGGAAGGATTAGAAGGCAGGACATCCGGCAGAGAGAGAGACAGAGAGAGACAGAGAGAGACAGAGAGAGGAATTCTGGGTTTGAGTCAGGCAAGGGGACATTCATCCAGACATAGAGGAAGAAGGTCAAATAAAACTGAGAACCAGGTAACCAGTCACATGGCATGAGGTAGACTATTTAAAACAGGATAGTTGAGTTACGAGCTAGCTCGGAACCAAGCCAAAGCTATTGGCCGAGGTGTATGTTCATATAAAAATCTCAGAGATGTTGTGTCAGGGAACTTATGTGTGTGTCGGAAAACCTGCAGCTACCTGTACTAACCTCTGCAGTGCTGTCCTTTCTGACCCCAGCAGGCTGAGTCATTTTAGGCCCTGTCACTTTCCCTCGCTCACACACTTTGGTCAGGAGAGGAATGGAGGTGTCTCCATCTCAGATACTTCATCTCCTCTTCATATTCTACTAGGTCCAGGTCAGTGTCCTTAAATCCTCATGACAAACTCCAGACCACATCCCAAAGAGGGCACAGAGAGCGATGTACACTTCACCACTCCCAGTTGGTAGCGTCTTCACTGCTCTGAAAATTCAGGGTCTAAAGGCACATGTGCTTCACCTGAGGCACATTTGAACTCCTGAAACAACAGTCGACTGCCTTAAAGAACATCCCTAGACTGATAGAGAACAAGTCCAACAAGAGGTCTCCGCACTCTTTTTGACCTCCATTTTGTTATCATAGCTTAAGAGCACACGTCTTCTGCTTGGACCCTTCTAGCCCCTCCCTATAAAGTGGTCGCTTTGCTCATATGCTCATTGACACCCAAATACTGAGACCCACTGTGAGCCAGTCTCTAGCTTAAATAATAGAAGGGCTGCTTTCAATAGTGCACGCACGTTGTCTCAATTCATCACCACAGTGGATCTGTCTCATGTCTCTTTATAATAACCGTGCATGCTGCCAGGTCACTAGATACTGGAAAGCCTGTCTCTGTGTAGCACAGGGTTCTGCTTCCAATTCACATTTCCTGGGATCATTGCTTTGTCCTCAGAAAGGTTAACTAGTTGTTCTAAAGTGTCCCCAGCGTGTGCGGTGTTTATTTGTAGAGATGCTATAAACATGTGTGTAAAGTCAAGTGAAATATTTAAATTCTGAGCACAGGACAAAGTGTCATTTGGCCTGGCTAGGGTTACATGTCTCAGATTTTAATAATTTCCTCTTTGTTTTCAGCATTTGGGCAAGCAGCGAAATGTGCTGTTCTTTCCTTCTGTGGAAATACGGAGTTAGTCCTTCTTATCCACTGCTTTCCGTGACCCCACCCCACCTCCAAAAGAAAGATTAACAATAACCCAACAGCTGGGATAGAAGAAGAGGCAGAGACCTTACATGAAAAATGCCCATAAGGCATTTCCTTCCCTCATCCAAAGGCAGGGCTGGTCCTGAAACATGAGAAGTGATGAGAAACCCAATTTCTACCTTTCCATCCCCCTTCTCCGGTCAGTGGGGAGAAGAAAGAGAACACAGATGCATTTCACTGTGGGTCAGTGATGCTCCAACCTGAGGAGACCATGGGGCCCTCACAGGCTCCCAAGCCAAGAAAGATCAACAGACCATTGTTCCTGGGAACTCACTCCATCAAGGAGGCTCCCTGCAGGACCAGCTGTTTGGCTCTGCTTAGACTGTCACTCAGCCAAGGCAGTTTGGTGGCACACCCAAACTCTGTAGCCCACGCCAAAATTTGTTTCAAACATTTGAACCCAACAGCCAGTCAGTTTAAAAATACTCCAAACACAAAGCCAATAAGATTTGAAAAAAAAAAAACAACTGACAATCAAACGGCGAACACGGTCAGTGATTGGCTCGTCTGCCTGTAATTCAAAGCATGCCTTTTCCCAGAGAGTGAATGTCACTGTTTTAAAGAAGAAGAAAAAATATGTATATGTTTTCTGAATTTCTGTATCATGAAAATTCTCTACAGGAAGGTATTCCAAACAACATGTGTGTCTGTGTAAGACGTGTGTGTAGCCAAATAACTAAGAAAGCTGAGGCTTGGAGAGCTACGGTATCTGTCAGGGTCACACAACAGTCAATGGCAGCACAGGACTGCCGGTGAGGTCTCTAATTTGTGCGTGTGCGAATGCGTGTGCGAGTATGTGGCATGTGTGAGTGTGTATAGTGTGTGTGTGTGTGTATGTGTATGAGTGTGAGTATATGTGGTGTGTGTGCAAGTGAGTGTGCTATGTGTGTGTGAATGTGTGTGTGTGGTATGAGTGTATGTGTGTAGTATGAGTATATGAGTATGGTGTGTGTGTGTGTCTGTTTGTGTGTGTGTGTGTGTGTGTGTGTGTATGATTTCCCTGTTCACCTGAGTTTAGGAACATCAGTTTTCCTTTGACTCTCCATGGTAAAAGAAGCTATTATAGCACAGTATGTTCTGATGAGTCACGCATTGACACCGTCAGAATCGTGGGGTTGAGCTCCAGGCCCGCCACCCACTACACCAGTCATTTCAGATGCCCACGTTCACATTGGTGACAACTTGGTGACAACCAGTGAGTGTTGTGGACTCAGATAAGGACACTTGTCCTTCCAAGTGCTCACAGCTGGAAGGAGGGTACCCAGGGGTCACTTGACCCTGCTTTTCCAAAAGCCCATCTGTCCCTGGATACTACCCCCACTATTTCTGTCACATGTTGATAGCAGATTCATGTATGTTCTTGTCCATATATGAGAAAACTTTACATGACTCCCATAACTAGAATCACTGTTCAAAAGTAAAAGGCAACCTATAAAGAGAAATACTGTACCACAGAAACAAAGCAAGTCGCATTTTCCCTTAGCTAGGTGCCCACAGCTCCAAGAGACCCTGAAACCAAAGGTCATTGTTACTTTGTAACAAGAGTGGTAGGCCATAGCTCAGTAAAGTGCTTGCTAAGCACAAGTATGAGGAACTGAATTTGAATCCCTATCCAAGTGTGATCATACACACCTGTAAATACCAGTACTGAGGAAGAGGAGACAGGAGGATACCTAAAGTTTGATAGCCATACAGTCTGATAGGCAAGCCCCAGGTCTAATAAAAGGCCTTGTCTCAAAAAGAGGGTGGGGGTGACCAAGAAAGACACCTGACATCAAGCTGTGGCCTTCCCATACAAAAAGCATCCTCACAAACATAAGGTGCTAACTCTGCATCATCTCACAGGCTCTCTCCTAAATTGGGAGCCTCGAAGAAATCAGCCAACAGGTATAACCTACAGCGTGATTCAGTGTTTACAATACATGCCGAACATCATGGGGCTGAAGCCAGGGTGCTCTTGTTCAAATCCCCTCATTATACAGAAGTTGCTGGAACCCAGAGGCACACAGCATTGGACCAAGGTCATGTGCCAATGTGAACAGTAGGAAAAAAAAAAAAAAAGCAGGTTTTGGTGTTTCTAGACCAACACATCCTGCTACACCTGGCTGCAGATCACTGAAATAACATCTAAATAAGTTTTTTGCTTGCCCTTTTCTTTACCATGATAAAAGACTAGTCTTGACTCGTTCTACTTTTCAATAGGAGCCATAATCCAAACTGGCAGAGGTAAGGGTACTTCTGGATAATAAAGAAGGGAAGTGTTCATACCCTCCTGCTATCTCCTCCGGTGCCCTGTGCCATAGTCCCCGAAACAGAAACAGCCCCTGAGATGCTGAGCAAAGAGCAGCTCATAGAGGCTCAACCCACGCTGCAAGCAGGATGCCCAGATAAATGGCTACACTAGAGTGGGGGCTGGGACTCGTGGTCCCCTGGAATCCCCCACGTGTATGGTAGGCTCAGCATCTTCACCATCAGTCCTCTATGTCTCTAAACCAAGCTTGATGAATAAAGGAGGGACATCCTCTCCTGCCTAACAGGGTGCTCCATAGTTTGCCTACCCTAATGTATCTCAGCCATGGTTTCCAGGGAAACAAATGGATGTCAGGCTGCATACAGCCCCCAGCCTGAAAAGGTAGCCATGCCCTGGTGGCCTGTTCAATTCCCCCCAGGAATAGCTGAATCAGGTTTTCTGTGTACCTCTCTCAGGTCAAGGCAAGGGAACAGATGAGGCCATAAGTGAAACCTGGCCACTAGAGAGATGGCTCAGTGGTGAAGAGCATGGACTCCTCTTCCAGAGGTCCTGAGTTCAATTCTCAGCAGCGACATGGTAGCTCACAACCATCTGTAATGAGATCTGATGCCCTCTTCTGGTATGTCTGAAGACAGCAACAGTGTATTCATATATAAAAATAAGTAAATAAATAAATCTTTTAAAAAAGAAAAAGAAACCTGACCACTCTGTCTCTTTCCTTGGGAGTTGGCACAGAAGAATTGCAGGGCTCTTTAGAGAGACTAAAATCCATACTTCGTAGGGGTGACTCCAGTTCAACTTTTCCCAACCTCCAAGTAAGATACTTGGCCTCCCAGGCTAGACAGCACTGCCCTAACTTATTTGAGCAGCAGGACAGCCCTGCACACTCCGTGGCTGGTGCCCGCAAACACCCATGAGCAGAGAGAAGGGACTCTTGTTCCCAGAGTGGAACAAGCAGTACTTCCTCCCAGGCAGCTGGCGTTTCCTCAAATAGAACAGGATTTGAGCAAACGGCTTTCACTGGACCTGAGCTGGCAGGAAAAGCTGAGCATGGCTCAAGGTTCCATTAGAGTTGATGACTCAGACCCTCACTCTCACTTCCCCATCCTTTGTGGCTCCAACTCTCTCGCGGTTGTCATGGTCAACTGTCAGATTCCCTCTGCCAGGACCTGTTTGGCCGATGCCGGATGTCCTAGCTGCTCAGCCTCACTTTGGAAAGGCCACACCCCTGTCTTCCTTTCCTCTTAGGTCACCTACTCTCTGTTCCAGATTCTATTTTGAAATCGATTAGGTCTTGATCAACAACGCAGGGTCATTTCCAGAACACCTCCTGTCTGCCTCTGCCTTCATTTGGGAAAGATGAAGACTGGTGTGGACCGGACCCAGAGGCAGGGCATCTTCTGACACTGTTTGCAGCTCAGGGGCTGATGCTAAGTTGCTCTCAGAATCAGTTGGAGGAGAGCACATTCTGGGTGCTGCTGGCTCAGCACAGATCCCCAAGCCACGCTGCATTCAACAGGCTCCACTCCCCAGATCTCCATCTCTACCACCAGCAACTCTTTGAAAACATTTATTAATTATTTGTCTGGGTGCATACACATACATGCAAGCCAGAGAATGTATGCTGAGGTCAAAGAACAAGTTGGGGAAGTTCATTTCCTCTTTCCACCATTTGAGTCCCAGGGACCAATTCAGGTCACTCGTCTTGGCAGCAAGCCCTTTGCATACTGAGACATCTTGCCAGTGTCCTCTGGTCATCATTGAGGAAGCCAGGAACTGTACTTGGACTGCAGATACAGAAAGCTCAATTCACCCCGGGGTTGGAAAGGACCACAGCAGAGTTGTTTTTAGAGCACCCATGGATCTCAGAGAGAGGCAAGCCCCTGATCCAGCTCCTGCCCCACCCCCAGCTTCCTTTACAACACTCTCTTCTATACTATATAAACTTCCCAGCTTCTGCTCACCCTTCTCTTTTTTCTGCTTCCCCCATCTCTTCACTGGGCTAGATAACACCACCCATCAACCTCTAAGGGTCTTCCCCAATCACCTAGCCTCTCCCATAAACTCTCCATCTTTTTCCCAGCAGGCCTTATTACATAGCCTTTTCCCTAAGAAGCAGAACCTCACCATCTGGCATGTCTTCACTATCTATTTGTGTACTTCATGTTGCCTAGTTCACCAAAGCAAAATGTAATCTGTACATGTAAGGAGTAAGAGCTTTGGATCTGTGTCCACCATACTGTATCCATACTGTAGCCTCAGTATGGATAGGGGGTGAGGGGGAATGGATAGCATTCATGGAGAAATAGCAAAGGCTTCAGAAGGATTAGCTTTAGGAAGCACGGAGGTGAACAATTAACAGGTGAGCATTGTCCATACAAAAGCAGAAAGTATTAAGGAGCAGTTGGGGAGTCAATTGCAGGGTCCAGAGAGTCAGTGGAAGCTGAGCAAGCCCTCCTGGAGATTTCTGGACACTTAACTTGGCTAGTTTCTTCTTCCCTACCTAACTCTTATTGAAACCTAATCCCTAGATTTGCATGCTGATGGTATTTGGAGGTGGTGCCCTCAGGAGGCAATTAGGATTAGACATGGTTGTGTGGGTGGGGCTCTTTGTGATCGGTCTGGCAATGTTGTAAGAAGAAGAAGGACTTGGGCTGGCATCTCCCTTGCTGCCTTGCCATGTGATACCTTCTGTCACACTGTGGTGGAGGTCAAGGTCTTCACTAGATGTTAAGCAGACTCTGACTTAGACCTCCTAGTCTCCAGAACTATGAGGTTAGTCAATTCTTAGCAAATTGCCTAGTCTCCTGTAGTTAATTATGACCACAAAAAAAAAAAAAAATCAGACTAAGATTAGCAGTGACAAGATCATCAGTTAAACCCAAAGGAGATCACAATCTTGTTTCACAAGAGGTCCTCTGCCTACAAAATGAGGGAACAGGGGAACTGCTGGGCTACCTCCTGGGCTCAAGGGCAACACCCTTATTAATACCATCCTGACTGCTTACTGCTCATCACAGGGCAAGCATTTCACAAGTACCATCTTGTTTGACCTTCACATTTTTAGGAGAGCTCTTATCTCCCTCGATTGGCAGATGGAGCCGTGCAGACATAAAGAAGCAGACGACTTGCTTGGAATCTGCTAAGTGGAATTTGAACTTCAAAGAGCCATCTTTACAGCCTCCAAGTCCAAGACTGGGAGAGTTTTCTGATGGTTCATGAAAAAAATACCCAAGATAGAATGTTCCGGATATTTTGCTATGCCTTATTATCAGACATGAGCCTGAAGGCCCACTACAGAATACCGTCCTGCCTGGATAAGATGTGGTTGGTGTTTTGCTTCCTATCCTCTGATACCTCCATTCTAGGGACATTCCTGGCAGAGGGGTATGCGGCCATCCCCAATTAACTTCCTTGGGTCTCAATTTAATGCCTTGAGTGTTACTTTATCCAATGACTGATCTCTGTCTTCGAGGTTGTTCCAGAGAAGTAAGGAAATAATGAAAGGACCAAAAGGCAGACTGGAATCTGTGCTAAGGACTTTCCATACAAAACATCTGCCAGCCCCTCAGCTGACTGGACAGTGTTCTTAAAGTAAAGACAGGGGTCCTTGTCAGGGTGCTCCCAGATCATCCTTCATATCCCCTCTGAGTGGCATCAGAGTTTTCTCTTTTATGTCAAATTCCTATCCAGCTCTCTCTCTCTCTCTCTCTCTCTCTCTCTCTCTCTCTCTCTCTCTCTCTCTCTCTCTTTCTCCCTCCCTCCCTCCCTCCCTCCCTCCCTCTCTCTCTTGGCTCTCACCCCAGCAGCACTTCTCCATTTATCTGGGTGATTATCTGCTTAACATCTGTCTTCCCCAATAGAAAGCAGGCTCCTTGAAGAGTGGACATGTCTGCTTTCCCTCACCATTGCAGTCTCCAGGCTCAGCCCAGGGCCTGCTCAGACCAGCTGTCTGGCAAATGAAGGCTGAGTGCACAAACACTGAGGTAGAGTCAGGAGGCGGGCGGTTCCTGAGGAAGAACAGGGGGACAGCTATTTAATCCCTTTAATATCCTCGTGTACAATTTGTGTGACATCTGTTTTATGTCCTTCGCAAGACCATGAAATAAAACTAAGTGCGTTGTAAATCATTAAAAGCCATACCAAATTGTTTCTAACAAGGGCCCAGAGGCTGACTGAGTCTGTCCCTGGGGTTTCTAGCGCTTTCCAGAAAGCCAATATCCAGATCTGAAGCTGAAGTGATCCAGAAGTATTTTATGTGCTCTCCATGTTTGAATTTGGTGGCCATAGTAAACTGAAAATTTGGTCACTACCATGCCACCAAGGCCAGCCATGGACCTAGGCACCTCCTGGAGAAGCCATGGCTAAACTGGAATGTGCACTGTGGTCTTTGCAATTAAACCTAAGGGCTCATGATCATTGACAGAACAGATAGTCTGTACGAGCTCTTGATCTGGAAAGGAAAGAGACATCAAAAGGCACGTCTGAGTCTCAGCCTCGGAGGAAGGAGATGTTCTGATGAGTAACCAGCTCCAGATATAGAAATGTAGCTGCCAGAGTAGTTATCAACTTCCGAGGGAACTCCATCAACCAATTCCACCCAAATTCAATTAGTGTCAAGCAGTGTAATTACCAGCCTTCTCTACTAACTGAGCCAACTCCTGATCTCCATAGGCCTGGTAGAAAGAACCCCAAATTTTAAGAATAAAAGCTGGATGCAAATTCGGAAAATAAGCTACCAAGTGTTAAGTACCCACTGTATGCCAAGTACATGATACCACAGTGTCCTACACTGCCTGAGCAATCTTTGAAGAGGAGCCACTCCCATTTTATAGATAAGGATGGAAGTCCACATGCCCACCTAGAGTGACACAACTCAAATGTAAGCTAAGTCCTGTCCTCCAAGTATGGATAAACTGCTAAAAACAGGGTAGCCATGGTGATCAAATCTGCACATCAGTCAATGTCATGCAAGGTTCAGCTCCTTAGACCAGCAGTGTTCATGGCACCTGAAAGCTTGTTAGGCATGCAGAATTTAGAGTTCCGTTCCAAAGAACCAAATCAGAATCTGTGTTTATTCCCAGATGATGTGCATTCATATTAAACTGCTGAGATCCTCAAGTGTAAGAGTCTATTAGTATGGGGATATAGGTTACTAATGGGCACCTGCCTCATTATGGTCTTCTTCATTAGATTAGCAAGATTCCATTATTCTAATCACTTTGAGGCCAGTCCTCCTTAACATTAAATAAATACAGATCAACTGAGGGTTTTAATAGAGTGTGAATTCTTATTGGTGGGTCCTGAGTCACCTCCAGAATCCGTACTCTTGATACATTCCCATTGCTAAAGGGGGGCATGGATTCTGCTCTCTGTGTCAGACTGAATGAGAAGATATGCAAAGTGAAAATGAGATTGCCTTAGTCAGTGTCCCATTACTATGAAGAGACACCATGATAAGGCAACTCTTATAAAGGCAAACATTTAGTTGGGGCTGGCTTACAGGTTCAGAAGTTCAGTCCGTTATCATCATGTCAGGAAGCATGACAGTGTGCAGGCAGATGTGGGTCTGGAGGAGCTGAAAGTTCTACACCTTGATCCAAAGACAGCAACAGGAGATTGGCTGTTGCAGGCAACCAGCAGAAGAATCTCTTCCACAATGGGCAGAGATTGAGCATGGGACCTCAAAACCCACCCCCACAGTGACACAATTCCTCCAACAAGGCCATGCTCACTCCAATAAGGACACACCTATTAATAGTGCCACTTCCCAGGGGCCAAGCATATTCAAATCACCACATAGACCTTGTATTTAGGCTGCACTTAGGGGACTAACACTTCTAACAGGCCACATCTGGGGTCTGTGGCTGCAATAAGGGACAGCACCCCTATTAGGGCATACATAGTTCCAGAGGCATGGCTGACTTTTGGTCTCAGCACCTTGCTGTCATTCCTAGTTGAATGAGTTCATTCCAGTCAGGGCTCACTTTCCCCAGCATAACAGTGGCTAGTCCAGTGGCTTCTAGACACAAAACCCCCTACACTGCACACAAGACCCTCAGAGTCCTACTGACCTGGCTCTTTACTACTCATCCTTTCTACTCCATTCCCAGCACCTTTCCCATTTCTCAAACACTGAGCCTGCTTGGTACCTGCTCTCCTCCCAGCCTGGAATGCCCTTTCTCTTGCTTAAACATGGCTGGGTTCACCTTGCCCTTCATAGCTTAGCTCAGGTTTCACCTCCTCAGCTGGCTGCCCCTGACTGACCTATCTAACCTGGTACATCTATACCCCACTCCAAAACTACCATATGACCCTTTCTTTCTTAGTCATAGCCATTATTAATTTTAAAGTATTTTTAATCGTGTGCTGTTCCAACAGTCCACCCCTCTGATTCTTTATGGAAGCATTGACATCATCAACTAACCCTGGTATATCTTAGGTGCTCAGTAAATAGCTATGGAGGAGTGAGTGGTTTAACATACTTGCACCTGGTGCAGAAACTAGGTGGGAAGGAGAAACTGAGTACCATGGAAAGGAAGAAGAGAGAGCCACAGATGCAGAAGGAAATGTTGTTAAGTTCACTCTAAAGAGTGGAGAGGATTTTCCAAGAGTGGTAGTTAGGCAACTGCCTGGAACAGAAAGGGCAGAGTGGGCAGGCCTAAAGGCTCATGAACAGCACACACAGGTACCCTATGAAGACTGTCTCCCTGGTTCCTGCCTCACCCTTGCCTCTGGGTAGGACAGCCCATTTTAGGTGTAGCAGGCTGGCAGGAGGGCTCCTGTGGCTCAGTAGGATGAGGTCATTGCCTTTTTCAGGCAGATTTTTGTCACACTTTATCACCCCAGAGCCTTCTGAGGTCGGACAAGAGACACCAGAAGGGGACCTGCAGATCTAGAACCTTCTACCAATGTTTGTCCAAAATCATACAACCAACCAGAACGACTCACAAACACAGTCCCACAGACCTTCTAAGCATGGTTACTTCCACTCACAAACACAGTCCCACAGACCTTCTAAGCATGGTTACTTCCACTCGCCAACCCAAGCAAGGAACATAAAGCAGTTAGAGACCAAGTCAAAGGGACGCACTGAGGTAGACAATGAGTTGTTTACCACGTGCTCAGTGAAGGGGGTCATTTATCTTACCCCAGGCCTGGCTCCTGTCCTCAGGTATTAGGCTAACATGTGTGTTTTGGGCACCAGCACATTAAGGGAACTGGATGGCTCTGTGTGCTTCTAGGGCTTCCTAGACCATGCTAATAGTGATTTCAAAGTTCTATCTACATAAGCCAAAGCTTCAAGTCAACTCAGGCCAAAGTTATAATAGTGGTGAGTAAAACAGAAATAATAATTAATAATATTTGCTAACTATGTAATGGGCAATAGTTAATGAAGTGTCCTTTCAAGAGAGCACACTGCTTACTTTGTCCATGGTCCTGTTGGCTCCTGAGGATCCCAGCCAGGAGGAAGCAGGTGGAGTAGGCCCTTCCTCCTCCTCACACTCCCCTACTATGTCACCTTGGAAAACTTTGCAGCTATAAAAACTAATTAGTGGGCCTGGCAAAGTCGCTCACTGAGTAAAGGGACTTGCCATGAAAACTGACAATCTGAGTTCAATTCTCAGGACCCACATGGTGGAAGTAAAGAACCAATTCCTACATGTTGTCCTTGGATACCCATACACACACCATTGGCATTCAAGTACTCTCTCTCTCTCTCTTTCTCTCTCTCTCTCTCTCTCTCCACACACACACACACACACACACACACACACACACGCAATAAAATGGTTTATAATGTTTTTTTTTCATTTAAAGTATGTTTTACTCAACAGAGATGATCCAAGGGTTACAAAGAAGACGAAGATCTGACAGGATGGTTCGGTGGGTCCAGGCACTCCCTGCCAAGCCTGAGGAACTGGGTGTCATCCAGAAATGAATAACGTGGAACTGACTCCTGCAAGTTGTTCGGACCTCCATCAAAGCACAGTGATGTGTGCACTCACTCACTCACACACATGCAAATACATAAATGTTAAAAAAATTAAAAACAGAATATACAGAATTCTGTACTTTCAGAACAGTGGGAAAGTATGTCATATATAGTTTGTATGTGTAGAAATTTCCCTGGGAGAATGCATACATACACACACACACACACACACACACACACACACACACACACACACATTTTAATGTTGCCTATGTATGGGACAGTGGGCTGTGCACAGAAAGCCTGGTCCCCAGTCAAGCAAATGTCTGGAACCCGGGTGACCCGCTGGGTGGTGACTTCCACCTGCCTGGAATGGCAGGAATTCAGCCATGCCTCCTGGGTCCCTGGCTCCTGTCATGTAGCTACAGCCTTCCACAGCCCCCCACAGAGAGGTATGTGTCCATCAATCACATAGGAGCAGAACCAAGCCCTCCCATATGCAAATAAGGTTTCCACCAAAGCTCTGAATCCTCCTGGCCAGAGCTACTCTCTGGTGTTGGCCGAAGGTCCCTCTGGCCTCTAAATCCTGACAGCCCACAACGGACATTGGCAAAGACTCTCTATCTAACTTCTCCTTAAAACAAAAAGAAAACCTGGTAACACAGCATCCACTTAAAAGCCACAGGGCAGCTGCCAGTTCTTAAATCTGTGGGAAGGCTTAGCATTTTGGACCTCTGTGGAATCCCTTGAAGCTAAATAGGCCAAGGGAATGTTCCCATTGGACAAGCACTTCTCCTCTTTTCTATCATGGGCAACTCACCATCGCATAAAACATTACCCCAGGCCACAGAAATATGTAACCTACTAAAACACCACAGAATAAAGATAGCCAAAAAACAAGCCTCCTTGTTTTGGGAGGAAGTTCTTCAGATAGCACCATGCACGGCCAATGATAATGTTTATAGCCCAGACTCATGGATCCAAGTAGCTTCTCTCATCAAAAACAGAGATACCCGAGAAGGAAAAATACCCTCCCGTGATTTTTTTGCCGATCTTAGCTGCCATTCAGCAATGCATAGGGCCATCTAAAATAGGACATACTGATAGCAACACAGCTCCTGAGCCCCCTCAGTCAGATGAACTCAAAGATCAAGGTCCTAAAAAACACTCCATTTCAGATCTCATAGCCCTTACCCAATTAATAAAGGAAATAAAATCTATCTACCCACCCCTGCCTCCTTATGCCTGGGAGGAAACACTAAATAAACCATCTGCTCCTCCTGCCCCTCCCTCTGCCATTCTAGGGCAAGGCTCCATTAAAAAAACAAAGGATCTACCATCTGCCCCTTCTTTCCTTCACTTCACCTCCTCCCATCCAACCAGAGAGAGGTATCTCCCCACCCCCAGCCCCTTCACCAAGTCACAAGATTATGGAGCTGAGGGCTCAGCGGTGTCAGGCACCTGCGTCTGGGAACACTGTTCTGTCTCTTGCACTGGGTCTCCAGAGTAAGCTCCCTCAACCAGAGCACAGGCTGCCTTTCATGGTCCCACCACTATGAATACAGAAAATCGAGACAAGAAGGGGTTAAAAGATTCTTTTCTGTTAGTTTGTTTAATTTTGATTCAGGAACTATGAAGGTGCATTATATGTTCATGGAGATTGTTTAGTATTCTTTTAAGATAAAAATGAGTTGTTCTGTTGGGACCATGTGACAGGTTGTTTCAGGAGGTTGGCTTAAGTGGCTTTCTCTTACTATAACACAACACTTGAGACAGTCAACTTAAAAAGGAAGAAGGTTAAATGGAGCTCACAGTTTTGAGGGCTCCTCCAACCCTTGTTGCATTAGGGGCACATGGTAAAGCACAGTGTCTTGATGGGCATCTACTGTAGGACTATTCATCTCACAGTGGCCAGGAAGCAAAAGGAAGAAAGGAAGAAACTCATGTGCAACAATCCCCTTTGACACCACACCCTCAGTGACCTAGTCCTCCAAATAGACCTGACCTTTCAAAAGTTTCCATCAACAACAACACCCCGCCCCTCCGAATATGCACATTCTACTGAAGATGCATATTCTACTTTAAAAGCAGAAGATGCTGGTCCTGGTCCCAAATCTTCATTGATGGTGACTTGATGATGTCAACTTCCCATTCAGCTCTTCCCACCCTTGGGCCTTTGTGTTCCTATCTATAGGGTGGTCCAGGGGAATTTTAAATAAATACTCTTATTGAAGCCAACGTAAGACATACTTTCCCACTGTTTTAAAAGTATAGGCATAAATAAAAAGGGATTTTCCAACTGCACCTTGTGCCCGTCTTCTGGTGTCTACTCTGACTAGGCTGTACTGAGCTGGAATTACATCATATGTTCTATATATAGTACTAGTTTTAACTACTCTCCCTCCCTTCCTTCCTCTCCTTCCCTCCCTTCCCCTCCCTCTCGGTCCCTTCCAATCTCTCTTGTCTTTGCTACTAAGAGGTCTCTCCTTGCCTCTGCTGAGCAGAAGAACCTGGGTGGTGACATGTCTATGGCCTGGGTAGGTATGGCAGACGTCCCGAATAGACAAATATGACCACCCGCCCCCCAAGGAGACAGTAAGAGGCAACAAAACAAACTCCCTGGGAATGGATACATTTTCAGGCACGTGTTGAGCCTTTGCACTCAGTGTCCCTAAAAGATGTCCCAATCAGCCTAGGGAAGCTTGCTTCTCACTAGTACATACATTAATGCCGAGTAACCTGGGTTTGATGGTGTAAGGCATAGACCAGCAGAAATGAGCATTCCCAGAAGGTCATCTTGTTTCCTATTGGGAATAACCTGCTCCTCCTCATCCTCTTCTCAACCCCCACCCCCACCCTGACCCATCAGCATTCCATCCCCGTGCCCAAGGCCAAAGAATCAAAGTCTATTTCTCTGCCACAGGCATCATCTGGTCCCAGCTTCTGCTCAAGGTGCTTGAGAAGGGTCTGCAGGCCCAGGGCATGGCAGCTAGGGAGATGCAGAGATGCCAGAGCTCCCTTTGAGTTCAGGGATCTGAGAGATAAGGAATGAAAACAGAGCCAAGCTGAAAACTTGGTGAAGCAGTCACCAGCTCTTGGAACCAGCTTTGTTTTAACACAGGAGACTTACTTACTAACTTACTTACTTACTTATTACTTACTTTCTTTCTTATTTATTACTTACTTACTTATTACTTACTTACTTCCATCTTTCCTCCCCTATGTAAAAAGACACTATGAACAGTTTCTAGTACCTGAACAGTCATATCTTCCTTTAAGTCCCTGTTTCTTTAAATGGGCTGTCTCTTTCTGACTTGCTTCTAAATTGTGTGCTTCGCAGCTGTTAGCTCTTTTGACACCCCATAAATCCCTTAAGCTGTCTTCATTCTTTTCTTCTCTCTGCAGAAATTATCCGCATCACTTCAAATGCTATCTCTGAGCTCACCAGTCCTTTCTTCTGCTTGGTCAAATATGCAATGAGAGCCTTCTACTAAATCTTGTTCAGTTCCTTTATTATACAGCTTAAATATATGAGATTCATACTTGTCAAATAAAGACAAATATTAAGAAATTGTGTAAATGTTTTAAGTAAATTACAGCAGAAGTTAAATAAGGGGTCTCATATGGCTTAGTCGGACCTCAAATTCCATTGGTAGCCAAGGCTAGCCTTGAACTCTCAGCCTTCCTGCCACTGCTTACCAAGTGTGCAATGACAGGCATGCTCTGCCACCCTAGCCTGATGAACTGTCCTGAAAGGAACCTCAAGGGCCTGATCTGGTCTCAAGGGCCTTAACTGGTAAGGAAGACTCCTGGGAAGGAAGGAGATGTAGGAATGGTGTAGACCTTGAAGGAGACGAAACTCTTGACAAAGGCTGGGCCTCACTCAGCCTCTGATAAGGTTCCGTGGTTTCCAAACCTTAGTCTTTCAGGTTTGGAAGTGATTCAGTGATGTGCATGGCAAAAGAGCAAGTTTTATATATACTGATTCAAGAGTTTGCAGACACTTCAGCTCCCCCCACCCCCGCCCCCCACCGAGAGCTGGAGTCCTGCTGTGTTAAATTTGCCTCAGTGCCTGAATTCATTCATGTCATTCATTCTGAAGGAAGAATCTATGTGACCTTGAACGCTATTTGCTCTCTTTGCTCCCCTGACCTGAAAACTTTACAACCTGCAACCCAGTATCTAAAGGGAAATTGGAGGTCACTTTCTCAATATCCTCAAAGAGAACTGTTTTAATCCAATTATAAGCAACTGTCACACCCTAGGGCTCTGCCAAACAAACCTATAGGCCTTTCTGTCCCTGTGAAACTGAGTATAGTACTTACCCACTTTAAAGCCCCAGGATATTTTTCCACCTCTGCAGGTTTGGTTTTGTTCTTTGAGGATCAAGAGAAACATACTTGGAAAAGACCTTTAGAGTCATAAAGCAACCCAACAGTGTTAGTGAGAAAAACATGGCTAGCGATTTCAGCTTTCTTTTTGTCAATAAACCTGGGTATCCTTCAGCTTTTTACCTCAATAAGTGGGTGTACTTAAAGCCTAAAGCACAAATCACATTACTAACTTAGAATTTAAAGAAATTTGGAGTTTCCCACCAAGTCCATCTCTATTAGCATTAGTAAGGAAATGAAGGCCCCGAAAGGCCAAGATCACACATACAAGATTGTACATGACTTAAAAAAAAAAAAAAGCCGGGCAGTGGTGGCACACGCCTTTAATCCTAGCACTTGGGAGGCAGAGACAGGCGGATTTCTGAGTTCAAGGCCAGCCTGGTCTACAAAGTGAGTTCCAGGTCAGCCAGGGCTCTATAGAGAAACCCTGTCTCGAAAAACCAAAAACCAAAAAAAAAAAAAAAAAAAAAAAAAAAAAGATTGTACATGACTAAACTAGTCAGAGAGCTCAGGACCTGTGACCTTCTGCCCAGTTGTCCTACACAGCTTTCTCCTTCAGGCTGCTCTGAACTTCGCCCCAGTGCAATCCACTTTCAATAAATACAACGTAACAGTCCTTCTGCAATGGAGCAACCACTCAACTTAAAGTCACCTCAGTCACCCTGGTTGGATGCCCACCGCTCCTTGTCCCGGTGGAAGCCATCCCTTCCGGGTAGTGAGTTCACTCTGTGTTATCTGTGTTGCCTGGCACACAATAGGTCCTTAAGGATGTAGATTGAATGACGATTAGAAAAATGGAGTTCAATTGAATTATTCACACTCAACAGGCTTGGCTCAAAAGCAAGTACCTTCTTTGATTAAAAAAAAAAAAAATTAAGCTCCTTGTTTAGGAAATTGTAGATACTGCAGCCGAACTGGAGCATGAGAATTGTTGAGGTGACTAAACACAGGCCACCTAAATCCCATGGCTATGCTGTCACCTCCCGGCCCTGTTCAGTCTTGCTCCTCTGAGAAACATGTTATATAAATGGCATCAAGCGTTAACTTGCTAAATCGGTTACACCCAAAAATGTTGAGATTATTTAACAATGCAATAATATGAGGTCATAGCCAAGCTCTAAGGAGAGGCAAAACTTTCAAAGATTCCAGTTCAACGCCAAGGAGCTATTGTTTAGGAAATAAATTTTTGGAAACTTAAAATTAACTCAGTAACTAATCTCCTTTAGGGTAGGTGGTAAGGTCTAAGTCTCTAATTTGAAATTCTATATTTTAGATTCATTTCATAGTCATCTTATTAGTATTCCTTTTGGAAGAATTATATGAGATAAATGGGGATTTGGTTTTTGGGTTTTGGGGGTTTTGGTTTTTTTTTTTTTTTTTTTGGTTGGTTGGTTGGTTGGTTATTTTGTTTTGTTTTGTTTTTTTGTTTTTCAGTTTTTTGTTTGATTATTAGTTTGTTTGTTTTGAGGCAGGGTTTCTCTGTGTAACCCTGTCTACCCTGGAACTCCTTCTGAAGACCAGCTGGCCTAGAACTCAAAAATCAGCCTGCCTCTGTCTCCCAATGAGATTAAAGGCATGTGCTACCCCCACCTGGCTAAATGTAGTACTTTGCTCGATGGCCCATTGCATGTGGAGGCCAGAAAAGGGTGCCGGGTCTTTAGAAAATGAACTTAAAAGACAACTGTAGGCTGCCATGGGAACACAACCCTCTGTGAGAAGAGGAATTATTCTTCCCACTGAGGCATGTCTCTAGCCCATACATTTAGTTAAAGGTCAAGTGCTATAATAACCCATCCGTGCGGAGAAAGGCAGTCATATTTGTCAGTCATCTTCATTCTGCATAAAGACCATTTGTACTAGCCCCTGCTGGTGATGTTCAGTGGTGACCTCAAGGGGCTCTCACTCTGGGGCAGCAACTGGAGCCGTTTACTCACTGGTCTGTTTCTAGAGACTGAGCCAATGCCAGGCACTTAGAAGGAACCTCGTATTTCCTGAGTGAGTAAACCTAAAGAAATATAGACTCAAATCCTCCCATGCCTTAGCAAACAGCCCTCTTGTTTCTTATAACCCACATTCATTCTTTTTTTTTTTTTTTTTTTTTTTGGTTTTTCGAGACAGGGTTTCTCTGTATAGCCCTGGCTGTCCTGGAACTCACTTTGTAGACCAGGCTGGCCTCGAACTCAGAAATTCGCCTGCCTCTGCCTCCCGAGTGCTGGGATTAAAGGCATGCGCCACCACGCCCGGCCCCCCCACATTCATTCTTAATCCACAGCCTCTGTGTTTCCCAGTCAAACTGGCATAGTATATTTTTTTCCAAGAGCCTCACTGTAGGGATACTCTCTAGTGTACCATGTGAAAACATCACCTGTAAATAAGAAGCCTATCATCTATAGGAAAGAGTAGGATAGAAGGTGGGACATCTGGTAGAGAGAGAGCTAGGAATGCTGGGAAATAGTGAGGGGCATGGGGAAAGGGAGGGAAGATTCCCCGCCCAGACTCAGGAAGTTGGACGTATGAAACTGAGAGAAGTAAGTAGCCCTGTGGCAGACATAGGATGGTATAAATGGGTTAATGTAAGTTATGAGCTAGGTGGGGAATAAGCCTAGTGTCTAGGCATTTATTTATAAATAATAAGCCTCCGAGTCATTATTCAGGAATTGGGGTGTTGGGGGGAAAAGCTCGAAGTTACACCGCAATATATACAGACACTGAAATAGGCGCCAGGAATAACTATAGAAGTAAGAGGAGACTTCATAATATGAGAACCAGAGCTGTTCTCTCTGTGGGGATCATTGGATTAAGGCTTAGGAAAAAGAGTAAGGTTGCTCCCACACACCCCACACCCAGTTATGTTCCCGATTGCAGCCTGTGGTTCCTCAGAACATGTGCACTCTCTTCTAAGAATCTCTCTCTACTCAGTGACCCCAGACTATGTTCAAATGATGTTTCCCCAACAGTGAGCCGGAAGTCAAGCATCCTGCAGATGCCTCCAGGGCAGTGCTGAGATTACCACTGTGCCCCCTTCCAGCTAAGGTAACGTCATGCCTGCCACGGACAGACACAAGTTATTGGTAAGGTATCTTTCCAGAATGTCCTAGACTCAAGCTGAGTCACCTTGACCTCCCAAAGCCTAAATGCAAAGAGTCTAGGAAACGAAGGAAACAAGCTAGCTTTTATGAAGCAGCCTTTTCCATGGGAGTGAAATTGTTTTTGTTTTTGTTTTAATAATTTCAAGAACATCTCTTTGACATCTAGCACTAAAGAACCACACTTCCCAATATTAGCACCACTGAGCATTCTGCCCTACCAGAATCCCGACACTGAGATCCCGACCAGATCTGCCTAACAATGTAGCAGCAGGAGAAGTCACTGTGCCTTCTGGGGCTGGGTGATAGGAGACCTTGCAGCCCCTCTCTTTAGTCTCTTAAAATACTAATTCATGAATTCTCATTTATTCATACTCATTTATACTCTCTCTCTCTCTCTCTCTCTCACACACACACACACACACAAGAATCTCAAACTACATCTAGATGTTCCAACTGACCACAGACACAGCTGAATTCCCAACCAACAACCCAGAGTCACCAGCACAAATATCCAATTCAGAAGCATAGTCAAATGACAACAGCCCCAGCCACCATCTGACTAAAACCGCATGAGCGACCCTGTTGTGGAGCACCATCTTCTGGGAATGACATGACTGCTGTCCTCTTCAACGTTCAGGCACTATGATATCATGTAGTAGACCTACATAAGATTAGACCCACTAATGTTCCATCATGCTGCACGGGTATAAGCATGAGTATTTAGAAGGTAGTTTGACAACATGACCATTTAGCAAAACAATCTGGCCAGATTTATAGCAGTAGGAGTTCCCACCTATGAAGCAGCCCTAAAATCCAATGAAAAAGTGGTTGGTTACCCCAATAGTAGTCGTGTCACTATGGTACCAGGAAGCACATCTTAGTTGGCAGGTCATAATCACAACTCATGGGATTCACAACTAAGCAAGACTATTGATGGCTTCTCTTCCCCAGAAGGCTGTAAAATACAGGTACTATCAGAACTATCCAGAAGGAAGCTTCCAGCTCATTTCCATCCTGATTTCTCTATGGCCTGCAAGCACTTAGCGGTAGCTTACTCAGCATGATGTAGATGAGGATAGCAAACAGCCACTGGAGCTTAATGAACATTCTTAAATAAGTACCGAGGCCTCCCCTCTTGTTGTGTTTCTCTCGGGGATACCATTAATTTAATTGTGTGATTTATCTGCACTCAGTTTCTCCCCTTCTCAAATCTCAGCCCTGCGCTGTTCTTTGTTACTGTCAGAAAACCTGGAGAGTTGTTTTGAACAGAACTGTTTCCCTCCTGTAAGAGGATGTTACTGCACACATCACCCAGTGTTTTCATAATAAACTTGAGAACTGAGAAAGAAAAAAAAAAGACTGAGTTTTAAATTACACTGTAAGGTTAGTTGATATATCTGTGGTTAAAGGTCTATGGCTTTTGTGATCATGTTTTTAAAATATTATCTTCCTATATTGTTTCTAAATACACTTTCCCATAAAGCACAGCAACTTCTTGTGTGTAGCTGTTTAATGTATGGTACAATTGTTTGTGTGTGTCTGTGTGTGTGTGTGTGTGTGTGTGTGTGTGTGTGTGTGTGTGTGTGTATATATGCATATGTGGTGAGGCCAAAGTTGATACTGAATGTCTTTCTCAATTGCTTTCTATTTTGTCTGAGGAGAGGGGTATATGCATATAAATGTGTGTAATGTATGCATACATGTGTTTTCACACATGTGCAGAAGTCAGAGGAGGAGATCAGTTGTCCTGGGCAAACATTCTATGCCTTCATCTCTTGGGGTAGGGTTCCTCCCTGACCTGAAGCTGGGCTGCAGCCAGAAAACCACAGTGATCCCCCTGTCTTTACCTTCCACTGCTGTGGTATTACAGGCATGCCCGCAGCCTTTTTACACTCAGCCTTTTACATAGTTGCTAAGGATTTGAACTCAGGTCCCCATGCTTGTGTAGCCAATGCTCTTGACCTCTGTGTCATCTTCCCCGGCCTCCATTTTATTTTTTGAGACAATTTCTCACTGGACTTGGAGCTCATCAGTCACACTGAACTAGCTGTCCAGCAAGTCCTAGGCATCCTCCTGTCTCGTCTTACCAGTGCTAGGATTACAGGCATACACCTCCACGCTTGGCTTTTTTAGGTGGGAACTGAAACTCAAATTCAGCTCTGCCTGCTTCTGGGATGAGCACTTGACCGAGTCAATCCCAGACACTTTATGACAGTTACAATTCTGAATCTAAACTATGCCTCTCAGCTAGAAACTATCACAGAAACCCTAGGTCAGATCTTATCCCTGATAGAACACTACACCAAGCAAAAGACATTCTCTTCCACCTACCCACAGCTCTCGTACTCAAGGGATGCTTTTTTTGCTTCCTCTTTGGCTTTTGGATGCTGGTTATCCAGTCTAGTTGTGCCCCCCACTGAGTCCCAAAAGAATGGAACCGACCATACATTCACAGAAAGACATATAATACATACATAACAGTCTTGGATGGTAGGGAAATTTGTTGACCTTGTTCCGTAATTCATTTTTTTTTGTACATCTTGGCTCCTTCAGGAGCCATTAATGTCTCTTCTTGACCTTTACCCCCACATCATAAGCTTAAGTCACAGGCTTAGAGAAAAGTCTAAAATATTAAGTATGTATTATATTCCAGTAATCACGCTAAGGGCATTAAACACATTATCACATTATATTTGTGGCAACTTTGGGCTGCAGGTGTTCATTATCCTTCTTTTACAGTTGAAACGGTCATAGCTCCAAATGCTGATATGGTCACTTAAGGACTCATAGATACTGAGACCATGTTATAACCTATGAGCAGTTCTCAGCAGCACAAATGGAGCTATTGAGAGTCTCTGAGTTCACACACACCCAGAAATGATGTCATGGTTGCTAAAGCATTGGACAAAAGCCATAGATGAGCCAATAGTAAAATGTGTCCTTGGAAGCCATGCTGAAAGAAGGATATCCATACATCTGAGGATTATGCAAATGTCAGCTATTGCAAAATGCTGACATCTTCCAACTGCTCTTCCATATTGGTAGTCATTAGCATAACTCTGTTGTCTGAATTGCCCGGAGTGGCTTCTGTGTCTTATGGGATTCTGTGTTGTAGTCATTCTAGTATGTGGATGCTAGAACTAATCATTCAAGGAGATGTGTACAAAGATCTAGATGGAGACTGAGGAGATACATAGAAAAAGCAATGGGTTCCCAGAGTGAGTTCACAGGTACACATATGATGTACATACCTTACAGGTACACATATGGACATACCTTACAGGTACACATGTGTACATATCTTACAGGTACACATATATACATACTTTTCTGTACATGTTGGTGAGCACAGAGGATGGGATGAAGACTACTTCTCTATTTGCTATGCCCAAGCAATCTTACCTCCTCTGCAGACTGGTTTTCCCTTGAACCACTCTTCTCTGCATTCTCCTGTGGGTTCAACATTCTGAAAAACCTCAAATGTGGAGAAGATTTCATGGTGGTTTGCTCTGGGGTGTGGTATTAAAGCTTTGTTCTTTCTCTTATTCAAGTCCTGAGTCATACTTCCTACATGTAGTGTCCATATGAAATAGACTCATATATACTCAGGAGTATATATGAGTATATATTTTTTGGAAGCAAACATTTGGCTGTCTACATCTTAGTTTCTTCCCCTCACAAGTAACATGACCTTGTCTTGCTCACACACACACACACACACACACACACACACGTATACACACACAGAGAGACACACACGGACACACATATGCACACAAACACACATAAACACTTAGATACACACACACACACACACAAACACACTGCTGATTGGATGAAATGAGGGAATTTGAGGAATAATCAGTCTAACCTGAAGACAGCCCGGCTGATGACATCAGAGGGAGAAGGTACTCAGAACCACTTGTTTATGAAGAGCATTGTCCCTGGAACCAGACCAAAGTATCTATCTCCTCCCTCCACTGCCACAAGCCACTAGACCTTGAGCAAATAAATCACAGAACCTCTTCAAGCGCTGGTTCCCTAAGCTCAAACGGGGGCTCACTAACAGTTCTCCCCTGAGGTTTTGTGAGCACAAAATGAGATTGTGGGTTCAAAGAGCTTTTCCAATGCCTGGTGTGCAGCAAGACCTCAGTAAACATGAACTGCTTTTATTTATTTTGGAGTTCACATGGTTTAAAGTATCCATTATTTATTGAATATAAGTTTCAAACCCAGCTTGAGATTGAGTACTTTAAAAACAATGAACTATTTGCCAAATATCCCATTTAACAGGTGTGGAAACTGAGGCACAGAAGGGTTAGGGTGTGTTCCTGAGGTCCCCAAAGCTACTAACCCTTGATCTGTTACTGTCTGACACAATGCAGTATAAGCCTTGGGCTCCCAGCCAAGACCTCATATAAACTTCATTCCAAAATGCAAAATTAGAGCTATGTATTAAATATTTGTTGGCCTTTTCCATGGGCCTTTTTACAGGACCCCAATCCCTCTTGATCCCAAAACCTTTAGAATGGCCTTTAACACACCAAAGGACCCTCTGTGGAAGGCTATAGCACATGGAGAGGATGTTATCTTCTGCGCCAGGTTTTGCCCATACGACCACACTAATGTGAGGGCACATCTATGTTCTGGTATCTGTGTGGAAGGATACCACCCAGGGAAAAATAACATGGAATCTTTCCAAATGTCCTGTTTCATAACATTTGACACTTACCACAGTGAGTGTATTTATACCACAAAAGTTAATTAGTGTCCTCCAAACTGGTGTAACTCTCAGTTCCATTAGTTAAGAACAGGATGGTAGGGCATGGCACAACATGTAGAGACACTTGATGCCACACCTGATGGCTCAATTTGACCCCTAGGACCCACATGCTAGAAAAGAAGAAGTTACTCCCACAGATTGTCTCTGACTATCATACGCACATGATGGTGCCTGTGAGACACACACATTTACACATACACACAGATATACTCACACGCATACACATGAACACACAGACATACACAGTCACTCACACATGCATACATACGCATGACTTACACACACATACACACAAACACACACATGCATACATACTCACATGTACATATACACACAGAGACACATACTTACACACATAGACACACAAGCATACACACTTACACACTCACTCATACACGTGCTCGCACACACACACACAGTTACACAAGTACAGACAGACATACACATATACACACTCAGACACACAAAACTCACACATACACACACACGGGTGCACAACACTCACACTCACATATACATATGCATAAACTTCTACATACATACACACAGACACACACACAGACACACACACACTCACATACACAGTCACATACACACTCACTCACAAATGAATAAAACCTTTTGGCAATTGTGGAGATTATACTTAAGACTGTGGCACATCTGGATCTGTCCTCTGGAACAAACACAAAGAAACTAAGTTGATTTGACTTCTCATTCAGCAGCAAGTCAGTCATCTCATTGACAAATGGGCTACTTTCCAGCATCTTTATTGCTCCACTTCCATTTTAATTGTTCACAAAGGTATCAACCGACATTCATGTCAAAACTATATTTGTAATCCCATGGCAACCCTAATGAGCCTAGATACGAGAAACACACAAATCAGAAAGTGTATTGTTTCAGAATTAATTGCCTATTCAAAAATTATGATGGAAATTCTCGTCGTTTTTTTTTTTTTTTTTTTTTTGAAGGACAGCGTGGTTTTATGGGGAAATGGTGTGATAACTCCCACAGCAGGGAGAAGTCCGAGTAGATTTTGTTATTTGTGAATTGGGTGCTATACATTCTTTATAGAAAGGAAAATCTGTGTAGCAACAAAATCAAGGCTGCATACATCCACAGACATCCTCCAAAAGTCTTCCCATCTGTTTCAAGAAGACTGCCAGGACGTGCCACTGCCACCAGACTTTTGTGCTACGTGAGGTCACAGAGAGCTAGGGAAGTGCCTGGAAGCACCAGGCCAGAGGAAAGGAAGGCGGGTGTTTACAGTGAGGGCTGGCTCCAAAGCAGCTTTTGTCTGTTGGGAACTTTATTTATTTTCAAATCAGCCTAAAGCCTCTGACCTCAGTTTGAAGTTAAAGGACAGGAAGAAAGGTCTTTTTTCCTTTTTTAAAGTTGTACTTAAATTTTTTTTCTCAGATGCTATATTTTGATCATGTTTTCCCCTCCCCCAACTCCTCCAAGATACTGAAACTTCATGATAGATAGATGGACAGATGAATGGATAGATGGACAGATGGACGGACAGATAGATGGAGAACTTTGGGATGCTGTGAAGGCCTAGCCCAGGATATCCCAGAACCCTAGATAGTTCTGATGAAACTGGAAAGAAAATTACACTCCCTTCCCCTGGTCCCACACACTTCCTCCTAGAAGTCACACATCCTTCAAGTCTATAGGATACCTATAATCACACCAGTGTCTCTCTGTTTAAGGTCTTGCTGGCATCCTATAAGGGACATAATTTATTTACCTCATTGTTTTACCCATGTGTAAATATGCCATGTAGTATATAATTTATTTATTCATCCTTTGATGTACTGAATAAACACTAAACATCACCTCCTGAGGGCAGCCAGTGTCCCAGCACCATGTGTGCCAATGTCCCAGCACCATGTGTGCCAATGTCCCAGCACCATGTGTGTAGTGGTGACAGGGACTGACAACCCCTAACATCATGGAACACAACCAACTAGGAAATAAGAACGTGATACTATTTTCACATTCAGTTAGTTGAAAACTATATCAATATTTTCTCTGCACACTGTATTACCTTCTTGACTAAAAAAAATGCTGTTATGAAATGTCTGTTAGCACAATAGTAATGTTTTACACCATTTGAAAATTCATCAACTTCTTTGATTTTTCACAATAATCTCATCAATCCTGTTACTGCTCCCACTTACCAATGACAAGCTTAATAGCTGGTGAATAGTGGAGTTGCTCAATGGAGTTGCACTAGATAGGGTTTTCAGATGAACAAGATTTTGTAAGTTTGTGTTCAATGCCATTTAATGAAAGTCTAGCCTACATGTTGAGCAATTCTACAATACGGGCCAGGTTTTTATTAGTATCCTCCCTCTATCATTTTCTACCAATGGGACATGGGACAAGAGCTTGTCTCCTATTTTACATTTCTAAACTTGTTTCTTTTTATGTGCCAGATGGGCAATTGTACCATGCAATTAACTCCTGGAAAGATGATAAGAAGAGTCAGCGTTACAACGAGTAGAATATTTACTTCAGTGTCTGGGACATACTGGTTCAAATCTAAGTTGGATGGTTATGATAATGAGAGAAAAGTTCAGCAGAGGGTCTTGAGCAGGCCAGGACCCCACAGACTCCAAGAGGTGAGGGTCTGACATTACTTTGCTCACTGTAGAATGAGCCTAACACAAAATATATTGGATATTTGTTCATTAGATACTCATTTGGTTGGTTGGTTGGTTGGTTGGTTGGTTGGTTGGTTGGTTGGCTGTTTGGGTGGTCTGAATGGATGGGTAGGTTGGTTGATTGGTTGATTGTCTAGTTGTTTGACTAGATGTTTGTTTGTTTGTTTGTTTAACAGTGTTTGGTTAGTGGGTGGGTGAGTGGGTTAGTTGGGTGGATGTCCAAATGAATGGCTAGTTGCCTGGCTGGTTGATTAGTTGGTTAGTTCAATGACTGGATGGATGGATGGATGGATGGATGGATGGATGGATGGATGGATGGACTGATGGACAGAAGGACAGACAGATTGCTAAGTAGCCTGACTATGGCCAACTAAAACCATATTATATCTAGGACCTTCTTTTAAAAAATGTTTTCTCCAGTTGTGTTCTTGGTTCATCACTCTTTGACCTGTCAGAATCAGTGAGTTGCTTTCCACCCAGTATTACAAGCTGCTGGAACAAGTTTTAATCTAACTTCTAGATGATGTGGTTGTATCCATGAAGCTATCTCTCCCAGAGATGTGGCCCCTGTCAAAAGAATAGAAGCATGAATCAACTTAGTTTTGTAATTCAAGCATCAGAGAGAAATGAGATCAGCTCTCACTTCCACCACTTCCCACTATAGAATAAGAAAAGCCGACTCCAATCTCTAAGTTTCAGTGGAACTACAAACAGTAGTATCTCCATCAAAACGTGGGATTCCAGAAGGGAATCGTAACAATGGCTTTGTATGACACGTAGCATCCACAAGGTGTCAACGGTCACGGTTCACATATTTTAGTCTCCAAATGCTGTCCACCAAAAGACATACAAGACCAAAAGCCAGCCCTTCCCCACAAGAGACCTACCTCCAGGTCAATATGTGTCAACCTAAATGTCAATTTAGCATGCTGTGCATTTATTTATGTGTGCATGTGTGTGAGAGGGAGAAGGGGTTGGGGGTGGGATGCCCTTAGAGATCAGACTATGGTTGTCAGTTCTCCTAGAGCTGGAGACATGGGTAGTTGTGAGCTGCCGAATATGTGTGCTGGGAACTGAACTTAGATCCTCTGCAGGAGCAACAAGAGCTCTTAGCCACGGAGCCTTATCTACATATTCATATTGTATGTTTTTAAACTAAAATAGAATGTTATTTTTTAAAATGAGAAAATCAAAGTATACTCAACGTAAGAAATAAGTGCTATTTGTCAAATATATATGATGCGATTATGTGTACATGTACTAAGGTAACACAAATATGAATCATGGTGATATATAGCTCGAGATCAGTTTTGAAGCTACTGTTCCAGTCTGATTTGGAGCGTCTAAATACATTATATAGCCTTTGATGACGCTATATACAGAAATTAGAAAAGACACCACTGCCCCCTGCTGGGCATCTTGATATCCTCAGAGAATAGCCTGCACCTATCATCTCTGGAAGCTCCACTGGCAGGGGATCTATGTTGATTTTCAGGCCCCAGTCAGAGGCTACCTTAGGACCAGGATGTGTCATGCCCACCTTCAAAATCACAAGGCTCTTCTCTGGTGCCTTTAGTCAGCCTGAGAAACCAGATAGAGTGGCCTCATTATGGAGTCTCAGCGACATGTACCATACTTGGTCTCATCTCTGTATAAAATTTCAGTTGGACAGAGTCTCCATCGCAAATCCCCACCACCCTCCGCCCCTCTGGGGGAAGACATGCCTCAGAGGAACATGAAACCACGTTCTCAGAGCCAGGACACCCAGCAGCCTCCATTTCCTCACCCACTGATTTCAAGTGGTTGATGATGGTCATGGGTGGCACATTGGATGGATATACAGTGAGAAAGACGTAACCACTCACACAACAGTACTGTCACGGCATATGTCCAGAAGCAAAGAGCATCCCTAACATACTTGTACTTTGGGGATGGGAAAGAACCAGATACATGAGGAACCTGTTTAATCCTGCTTCCACTGTGACAATCCCTGGAAGTGAGAACACATGCAAAGTCACCCACCAACGATGTTTCAACCTGTCTTAGCTAGGGTTTTACTGCTATGAAGAGACACCATGACCAAGGCAATTCTTATAAGGGCATACTTTTAATTGGGGTTGGCTAGCAGGTTCATAGGTTCAGTCCAGTATCTACAAGGCAGGAGCGTGACAATGCCCAGGCAGTCAGGGTGCTTGAGAAGAAGCTGAGAGTTCTACATCTTGTTCTGAAAGCAGACAAGAGAAGACTGTTACCCACGTGGCTAGGAGAAGGGTCTCAAAGCTCATCCCAACAGTGTCACACTTCCTCCAACAAGGCCATGCTTACTGATAGTGCCACTCCCTGGGCAAAGCATATTCAAACCACCACACACTCCAGGCAGATGAACTGTGTTTAGTTAAGTAAAACAACTTACTCTGGACCCTCTGTGAAGCTGTCTTCAGTCTCAACTGTCCACACATGAAGGAACAGTGCACACACACACACACACACACACACACACACACATACACCAGCCACAGTAGGAATCACTACACTTTTTAACCCCAACATTTATACGAGAAGTAAAGAGATCCAAAATACAACTGCAGAGTACCTGAGAAAGCCTAGAAAGAAAGAGTTCAAAGCTTAACTTTAAAATAAATGAACTAATGGATGGAGTCAATAGATTCCCTTTAAAAATAGTCCCGTTTGTCTGTGTTCTCAATGAGGTTTCTTTGTTCCTTGGGTAATAAGTTGTTCCCAAAGAGAGATTTGTTTCGGCCATTTCCTTGTCTATGAAATGAAGAAGGCAAACAAATCTTTATCAGTTCATCTGAAGTTTACCCTCTGTGCCAGGTACTGTGTGTGCTGGGTACTTTCGACATGTGCTGTCTGACACAGCTTGGCTCTAGAAAGTTGTTTGCTAAAGGTCGCCCGGCCTGTAAGAAGCAATTAGAATGAAGGGAGTAGGCAATTGTGCTCCAAACCCTACCCCCTCACTCCAGCCGTTGCTGCTCTGTAAACCATTCTCACACTGCATTCAAAGTGACCCCTAACATACGTGTACTTTGGAGGTGGGAAAGAACCAGATATGCCAGGAACCTGAAGCACAGGATGTCCACATTACCCTCAGCTGCCCCTTCTGCTGCTTTCTCTTGTCCTCAGTATGAAGCCAAAACATCTTTGAGGCTTTCTCCCTCACCCACTGTTGGACGTCTGTTTTTACCTGTCTTCCCCGCTTCCCCAGCTCTGCTCCAGCCTCACCTAATCCATTCCCACTTGGGAGCTTTTTGTGGCACGCATCCAGTCTGTCAATACCAACATGCAGGCCTGCCCACAGGCAAACTGCAAGAGGACTCCCCGTGCAGAACTTAGATGTCACTCCCTGACACCCTTGCTCCCGTCCCAGGTAAAGTTCCTGGAACTGATTCATCTATCATCTAGCGATGCTGAGGACCCTGATTCTATCTCACGTGCATCTTTCCTGACTCACCCAGCCAGGCCCCTGCTTCCCTGTTCTGAGAGGGACATGCTAGGATGCCATCGATGCTATCCATGAGGAGGGGGCTCTGTTTTGATGCTTCTGTTTCTCAGAAAGTTCAAAAAAAAAAAAAACCTGGTGGATATTAGGCTGCCTACTATGCTTTGCCGTTTGTTAATTTCTTGGACTTTTGAGCAGTGAAAGATCAGACCTAGGCAAAGAGCTTTGGGTAAGAGACAGGACTGAGCTTGAAGCCAGTGCATTGATTTGCTCGTTATAAATGTCATCATTTATGGAATTCTGTTGATGACTAAGCATTACAACTTTGTGTGTGTGCGTGTGTACGTGTGTGTGTGCACCAGTTGTACTTTATAGAATTAATTTATATAAGCAAAGGAAATAAAGGGGAAGAAGAAAGAAGGGCCAGCCAAAGTCCCCAAACTGAATGGCTCTTCTAGTGTTGTACATGGTGATAAACTTGTGGCACACAGTTACACACTGTGAAGGGGTCTCTGAAGGGTAGAAATCCTCATCATTCCCCAACCTAGTCTCACATCAGAACCCTCGGAGCACCGCTATCTGTTGCCACTACCTATGTGCCTGGGAGGAAAATGACTTTCTGTCTCTTAGCTTACTCAGCCATAGAAAGAATAATAAAATCAGGGTATATGAAAATCTGATCTCATCCCACAGATGGCATCTCCAAAACTGATCATGCAGGAGAGTGACAGAAACTCATGGGAAAGGAGCAGTCAGGGGACTGATCTCAGAGCTCAGAGCTCAAAGCTGCAGAGTCTCCTGCAATCAACATCAAGGCAAAGGTTCCCATCCCCGGGATCTGTCCCATTCCCCGGGATCTGTCCCATTCCCCGGGATCTGTCCCATGTTTCTCCCTTCACCCCTTCTATTCCCTCCCCAAATAAATGTCTGACAAGTGAATTACATTACATTTACTTAGCACAAGCACACACAGACACAAACACATACACACACACACACACANATATATATATATATATATATATATATATATATATATATATATATATATATAAAACATGCATATATATACATGTATATGTAAACATATGCATATACAAATGTCTATATAAGAAAAGCACAAGAGTGATAGTTGGTTTCAGGATGCTAGCACTGTTGGAAAGTATAAGAGAAGAGGAGCCTGGAGTCAGGCAGCCCGGAAGTTCTGGGAGGTAGGCTTGGATAACAGTACTTAAGCTGTGGCTATGACCTGTATATTTCTAATGTCTGTGGATAATGGGGGAAAAAAAAATAAAAGAAGATCAGTACTATTCTAAAAGAAACTTCCCATATTGCTTAAGGCTTCACAGGCACATTTTACAACTGTTTTAACAAGTGACTTGAACATAATATATAGTGATTGTAATTATCTGGTGCAATATTTTAGCTATTTTTTTAAAAAATGGCCTGGCTATTGTCTTTATGTAGTATGTAATGATATTATATATTATGAAACATGGTGGTCATTTATATCTGACCTCATTACAGGCAAATTTACTAGATTTAGAGATAAATCAAAATGCACAGACCACTTTAGCCAAAACTTACAATGAAATATAAAATCCTCATAACGCACTTCATGTACACAGGTAAAAATGCATATGTGTGTGCATGCATGGAGCATGCGCACATGAAACAACCAAGGAAGATCTAACGGGACAGAAGTTCCTTTGTAAAACGTCCAGTTTCACTCCATTACAGAGCTCAAAGTGAAGAATCCGCTATGGCTGCCGAGGGGGGCCAATCTTAGTAGGGCTTAAATGGCAACATCAAATTACATTGATTACAGTAACATTCCTTAATAGTCTTCACCCTCCTGGCCAACATCAAAAGCCTGAGCAGTTTGGAAACACCATCAGCTCGGTCCAGAGGTTGATGAGCCATCTGCAGGAAAGGGGAGATGCTGTAACTGAGTCACAGGGAGAATGGCTAGGGTTTGGCTTCCAAGCCGAGAGTGCCTTCTTCAAATATAAGATGTGTCACTGCTCGGGAACTCAAGTGCCTTAACCATCACTCAGGAATGTTTTTGCAAGGACTCTGCATGGAAGATTAGGCCAGCTAGCCTCAACCACAACATTCCTCCGTCTCCTTAGATTTTACAGCGTGTAGTGGGGGCAGAATTGCATCTGTTTTACACAGGAGCAGACAGAATCATTCCATTTCCTTTCTGGGNTGCTTCCAGGTAGAACGGAGAATGGGGATCCCAGTTGGACCCCTGGGCTTGCCACCTGGCCCTTCTGAGGCTGTGTCTCCTGAGCCAAAACCATCCCAGGCCCAGCAGTCCCCATGAGCACCGAGTGCTAACTCCTTTTGGTTGTGAAGAAAGCAAGAAAGAAGCAATGGGTTCTTCCACAGGCACTAAAGGGTCTTCCCTGAGAACACTGGTGAGGGCACCAGGACAGTCTGCTCACACTTTCCCCAGTGCAGTGCCTGCTTCCCTCCTTTCTCCAGAGCTGAGTTGAGAGAAGGTGTCTCGAAGCTGTTTGTGTAGAAGAGTCACAGTGACCTGGGCAAAGTTCCAGAGGCAAAGCGTGGAGCCAAGATGCCTCTCACAGAGCCCTTCTCCTTCTGGCCACTGCTCTTCTCCATAAAATGAGGTGAGAACTTGAAGCCTCCCAGTCCAGATCCAAGAACTTGGGGGCAGGAAGGCAGCAGCTAGCCGTGGCAATGTGGTCAAGAAGGGGATGGGTCTCTTCAGAGGGCCAGGCTCCCACCACTGAGCCATCGTGCCCTCTCTGAAGAGCACCCCAAGGGATTGCTGTGCCAAAGGGGACTCTGGAAGATGCTGTCTAGCCTGTTCTTAATGGTGTCCTGCAGCTCCTCATCACCCACCAGGACCGCAGCTGCTAGCGCCAGCAGAAAGTATTCAGTCGCATCATGGGCATCCTAACCCCAGGGGGCAAAGGAGAGTCATCATTAGCAGTACTTGCAGGACAGGCTTAAGTCTATGCTGAGAGCATTAGTATCCTTCAGTTACTCCATCCCTATATCCCAGTGCCTCTAAGGAGGACTTCCCTCACTGCACTCTGGCTCCAGTGGCATTGTCCCTCCTCAGGCACAGAGATATCATCTTTCCCATCTCCTCCAGTCATGATTACAAAATCTCACTGGACACAGCATTTCAAAGATGTGCACATGACCCGAATCTGACCAGTCCATCCCTCTCTGGGATTTTTCAGTGTGACCCAACTAGGAAAATGGCCTGTGTCCTTTTGGTTGGGATCAGCCTCCCGGGGGCTGTTAAAGAATGAAGCCAAGAGCCACAGAGAAGTAGGAACATACAGTGTCAAGAAGGAGATGGGAGGGCTGGAGAGATGGCTCAGTGATTAAGAGCACTGACTGTTCTTCCAGAGGTCCTGTGTCCAATTCCCAGCAACTACATGGTGGCTCACAACCATTTGTAATGAGATCTGATGCCCTCTTCTGGTGTGTCCCTAGACAGCAACAGTGTATTCACATAAATAAATAAATCTTGAAGAAGGAAGAGGAAGAGGAGGAGTTTATGGGTTATGCTGGGATGACAAGGACCTTTGGAAGGGGAAGCCAAACTTGACACCGTTTTGGGTCAGAGTTATAATGGGGGGAGGAGGAGGAAGAGGAGGAGGAAGAGGAGATGGGAAGAATCCATGAAGCTATAGAGGAACAAAATCCAGAAGTACCCAAAACTAAATCTATAATCTATACCTCAGCTTCCAGTTATAGGAGTCGGTAAAGTGCCTCTTCTGTTTACAGTTGTTCTAGGTTTTCCCTTTGCAATACCTAGAGTCCTTGGCTGATGCAACCAAACCATGCATTCTCTGTCCCTGAGCCACTTGCTGTGGTTCTACAGCATAATGGTTCATTAAGGGGGCCTTCACCTCGCCTGTCCCTCTCTACACACAAGGATAAGAAACAGATGCTTCTGTGGAGAGGACACAGAAAGAGACTCCTGGTTCTCATTATCCTGAATAACGATTGCAGGCCAGAAACCGTATGACCAGTAGGGAAAGGTCAGCAGAGCTGCCTGGAGTCTCCATTTGTGGTCAGAGTGAGACAAGGCGTATGACAAGCCACTGCATTAAGAGTTTATGGGTTATGCTGGGATGACAAGGACCTTTGGAAGGGGAAGCCAAACTTGAGGACACAGTTTGGGTCAGAGTTATAATTGGATTGAAAGCCACCAACTCAGTCCCAGAAGCCACTGGGAGTTCTAGATTGGACTCCAGCCCAGCAAAGAAGGGAATCAAGACAAGAACCTTCTCGGGGCTTAAATATCCTTATATCCAAGGTGCCCATACATGATTATCTCAGACATACTCATACACGTGTGCATTCCTTATATGATGCAACTTCCTGAAGCTTTATATGAAACGTGGTGCCGTTGACATTAAAGTTTTCACAGGAATTATAGCAGAGGAAAGGTGTGACCTTTCTTCTCAGCGGGGCTTAACAGGAAAAGTCCTCATGTCCCCAGAGAAACCGTTCCCTGTGAATAAAGCCTGATCGTCTTGGCCCTCTACTCCTCTCACCTCTGCTCTAAAGTCTCCTCGCTAACTTTCTCAGCAAAGAGTGGCTGGACAGTAGCTCTCAAAATTAATAATGATGATGATGATGATAATAATAGGCCACCATGGAAGACAGCCTCTTACCTTCAGCTGGTAGAAAGTGAGTCGGCCCAGGCGGCAATAGACCTTGGCATAGTACAGCGCCTCCTTGGGGCTCTGTAGCCACGGTGGGCACAGGGACAGAGTCTTCAGGTAGCAGTCTTCAGCCATCTCATACATGTTCAGAGAGAAGTACACAGTCGCCAGGCGGTGGAAAGCCACCAGCTCCTGTTTCTGATCTCCTAAGAATGATAAGAGTAAGGGACATCATGCAGCCAGCGCTGGGCATTCTTTACTCATCTTCATCCCAGAACACTTTCTGAGTCTACTCTAGATGCCACAGATTAGGGGCCTAGAAAAGAGCAAAGAGCAGGTCCCTGCCCTATGGGACCTGATGTTTCAGAACAATGAATTCCTAAAATAGATTCCACAAGTAGAACTTCGCTCTTATGGAATGTGCTACAAAGACAGCCACAGAATGCTGGGATGTCTGATTTCTGGGGGGAATGTTCTCTGTGTTGCAGGTGATGAGGTAATTGAGCATGAAGGGGGAGCTATTTCTTAAAACCTGTGATGGATTATGATAGATGACAAGACAAACTTGATTAAGTGATTAGGAACTCCTTTCTTCGAAGAACACTGGATAGCAACTGTCTTTTCCACATGAAGTCTCTCCTCAGAAAGCCCTGTGACATCACAGCTCCTTACCAACTCCCAGTCCCATGGATTCTACAGTGACCCATTCTTTTTTAGAACAGTGGCTTTGTGTGTGCTTAGGGCCTAAGGTCTTTGAAGTTTGTGTGAGTTAATGGTTTTAATAACTAACCATTTTAATACAAAGTATTTTTTTTAAGATTTATTTTATTTTATTATATGTAAGTACACTGTAGCTGTCCTCAGACACTCCAGAAGAGGGAAGTATTTTTATTAATACAGAGAACAAGAGTTCCTCCTCCGATCCCGCCTTTGGAATGCTTGCAAGGTAGCTGTTTGACAACACCTTTTTTTTTTTTTAAAGAAAGAAAGAAAATTGCTTTTAAGCTTCAAAGAACCAAAAGCCAAAAATTATAACAGCAGTCCAAAGGAGAGAAAAATTGTCTTATCTGGGAAAACACAGTCACAGAGACATCTGTGTGAGCTTGAGCTCCTTTTCAGGAAGCAGTATATTGATGCAGACTGAGCTGCCCGAAGCCCTCGGGCCTTCCCTGAGATCAGCAACAACCCTCTGAGGAGGTTTTCTGCTGCTAAATTGGAGGTAAAATGGCAAAGAGTCCTCTGGTACAATTAGAGTCAATAAAACCCACTCCCTCCTGTATCAGCTGACCTTGGGAATGCCCAGAAGAACCTTCTAGAACTACCACTGAGGTTTCCCTCTTCTCCTGAGACCAATCAAGGCTCTGCTAATCAAGACTGCTTTTCCTCGGGGGCACACACATGATCAGGATGAAGTTTGTTTTCAGTCTTTTTAATTTAGCCTCCTCACCAGTTTTCCCTGTAAGTGCAAGCTTCTTGAAATAATGTCCTGAGTTTGGTTAATGGCAACTTGACCTTCATTTGCATTTTTACTCCATGGGGGGTGGGGAATGTGCTTTTGCCTACCTATTAACAAATTAAAAATTCAGGGTAAGCCAGGCTTGGTGGCGCACGCCTTTAATCCCAGCACTCGGGAGGCAGAGGCAGGCGGATTTCTGAGTTCAAGGCCGGCCTGGTCTACAAAGTGAGTTCCAGGACAGCCAGGGCTATACAGAGAAACCCTGTCTCGAAAAACCAAAAAAAAAAAAAATTCAGGGTAAAAAGTCTTTATGTAATAAAGACATCACCTATGCATAGGATAAAATTCCATTTACCTCATGGGGGAATGTTACCAACTGTGATATAACAGCACTGGCATCACTGACCTCAGGATAAGGACATGTGCCTTACCCAGTTATGTGAACAACTATTGCTTTTTGTAACCAAGTGGAGGTAGACACTCATTTAAAAACTGCTCTATTGACAAAGAACAGAACTTGTAGAAACTGGTCCTATTCAATTACACTTTCCCTGACTGCTAAACCTGGGGTGAAAACCCACACAACCCTAGTTCAAAGCTGGTGTCCACTGCTTCACTAGCCATGTGTAAGAAGCGTTTACTCCTGGCTCCGTGCACCTATGGGTTAGGACCACCTACCCGTGAGGACACTCAGCCTGGCAGCCAGGGTGGCAAACTCCAAAGCTTTCTCATAGCCCTCGAGGCTTATCTGCAGCTCCGTCAGCTTGTTGAAGATCCGCAGCTCGGTTCGCAGCGCCTTCATTCTCCTCGCTAAAGGAACAGCGCCAGCCTATAAAATAGAGGCACAGTGATCTTAATCTACAGATGCACCACATTCTCCAGGCCTGGCTTCTCCTGGAGGGGTTGTGGTAACCATGTGTTCCCATGTTGCCTTTCCTCAACTCCCTCTCCTCTTGGTACTCTGCCCAGATGTAGCTAGCTTAAGAACTGGAGGTCATTGAACCTTCTAAAATTGAGGCAACTGAAAAGCACAAAGGAACGACAAAGGAACGTCGACTTCCTAATGAGGAGGACAGGAGACAGAAGAATTGGCTAAGGCAGTTTAGGGGCAGGGAATCCAAAAGTAAACAGTTCAAATCTTTGTTTGTTCAAGACAAAGTTTCTCTGTGTATCCCTGGCTGTTCTGAGACTCAATTTGTGGACCAGGTTGGCCTCGAACTCACAGATCCACCTGCCTCTGCCTCCCGAGTGCTGCCTGATCCAACAGTTCCATTCTTGCTTGTCCTTAGCCAGAAACAGGACATGCCATCCTTGTCTCTCCAGCCAGGATTGCTAGAGGAGAGCTCTGGCTTTTTGTCACCTCTTGAGTGTGCACCTGCCTGCAGCCATCTTAAGGTTAAGGGTAGCTACAGACACTACTTCCTTCCTGTGAACAACTCTGAAATGGCATCTCCAGATTTGCACAGTGAAATGGGTTATATTGATTCCTCAATTCCAGACCAGTCCTAAATGAGTTTAAGATCTCAGCTCTTGAGAAGGGAATGACCTCGGAGGTCATTGGGGACATCAAGGCTCCGTTGAGGTCCCATTAAAGAAGAATGGAATCTTCCTCTGGTCTTCTGTGAAGACTTGACCTTCTGATGACTTGACCTTCTGATCTACTCCAATTATTAGGGCATTACAAATGATTGTTTCTATCGCTAAGGGTTAATCTATCTGGGCCTGTCAGTCACTTATAGCCAAGCTAGGAAGATAAAGGAGGCAATGGTCCCCTTAGGGAGATAATGTACTTTCCCTTCTAGGAAACCCTGCCCCAGGGCAGCTGCCTGGAAGTCTTCCATCAGACAGCACTGCCAAACTGCCAGGCCACTACCGTGGCCATGCGGCAAATGTGACCATGCGGCAAATGTGACCATGTAGCCTGGACACTTCTCTGAGTTCTAACTCAGAGAAACAAAATAGTTCATTTTTCTTTTCTCTTTTCCTTTCATATATTGGAAACACCAGGATATACTTTTCCGATGTGCTGATCTTTCTCACTCTTACACTAAACCAACTGCCCTCCCCTCGCCCATGTGGCTACTCTGCCTACCAGGGGAGCTTTCGCTCTTCTTGGCTCTCTCCTCTTGGTGCTGCCAAGAATTTATAGCTTGTCTGCCATGTTTTCCTCTTAGATTTTAATCAAACTATCTTTGGGCTTCTTTATATGTCAATTTCTAAATTCTTTCATTAGTATAACTAACGACAGGACTCCAGTTTCCCCAGTAATATACGGCACCCAGTGTGGGGCTTCCCAAGGTCTCTAATAACTCTGAGGTCACCTGGGGAGCCACTCACCTCAGGTGGTATGTGGAATACTAGTATAAACCGGTGACTAACAGTGTTCAGGAAATAATCATTTCCATTGCTTTCATAATTTGAGAAGTTTAAGCATGTCACCAAATCTTTGAGCTTTATTTTCTTTTTAAATTTATTTATTTTATGTGTATGAGTGTGTGCCTGCATGTATGTGCACTACATGCATGTAGCATGTGAAGAGGCCAGACGAGGGTATCGGATTCCCTGGTACTGGAGCAAGAGGCAGTTTTGAGCCTCCAGGTGAGTGTTGGGAACCAAACCCAGGTGCCTGCCAGAGTAGCAAGTGCTATTTTTTCCAGCCCCAGGCCTTGGTTTTATTATCCATAAAGTGCATAAGAAAATAAGCATCTCAGCCAGGCAATGGTGGCGCACACCTTTAATCCTAGCACTTGGGAGTCAGAGGCAAGCAGATTTCTGAGTTCGAGGCCAGCCTGCTCTACAGAGTAAGTTCCAGGATAGCCAGGGCTACACAGAGAAACCCTGTCTCAAAAAGAGAGGGGGGGGGAGGAAAGGAAAGGAAAGGAAAGGAAAGGAAAGGAAAGGAAAGGAAAGGAAAGGAAAGGAAAGGAAAGGAAAGGAAAGGAAAGGAAAGGAAAGGAAAGATCTCAACGGTCAGTGAGGTGCCTCTTGCTCTCCCTCCTACACTCAGTGTGTCTGGCACATATTTGGTACCTGATCATGAATGATCATTTGATACCTGATCATGTATGATGAAAAGCAAGCATCTGAGCCCAGAGTACAGCCCCAAACAAGCAAACGCTTAGGACCAAATACTTCCCAAACATGTGTCAGGTGATGAACAACAATTCATGTATCTGCTACACCTGAACATTTACTGCATTAGTATTGTTTGCTCTCCTATCTCCAGCTTCATCATTTGCAACAATAACTGTGAAATCGTGATTTGATGAGCTGGTGTTTTGCATTTTAAGTTGTTTGTGTTCCCCCTGCCCCCCACCCCCCGCACAGGGTTTCTCTGTGTAGCCCTGGCTGTCCTGGAATTCACTGTGTAGACCAGGCTGGCCTCAAACTCAAAGATCCATCTGCCTCTGCCTCCCAAGTGCTGGGATTAAAGGCAGGCACCACTGCTGCCTGTCATGCATTTTAATTTTTAAATGCACTTTAATCCTTGTTTATTATAGACACAGTAGGATATTTTTAGTGTCTGTAGTAGTGAGATGGCTCCCATAAGACTTGGGCATTAGAATCCTTTGTTCCCAGATGATGACTGTCTGGGGAGGGTTAGGAGGCATGGCCTTACTGGAGGAAGTATGTCACTGGGGATGGACTCTGGGGTTTCCAAAGACTCATCATTTCAAGTGTGTTCTCTCTGTTTCCTGTTTGCACTTTGAGATGTGAGGTCTGAGATGTTACTGCTGCTTTTCCCTGCCTGTGGTCACACTTCTCTGATAGGATGTTACACTTATTCCTTTGGAACCACAAGCTCAAATTAAACCCTTCTATAAGTTGCCTTGGTCTTTCTTATCCCAGCAACAGAAAAGGTAGCCAATAGTGTCTACCCATGCATCCCCTTAGGTTATAACGCTACAGTACTAAGGGAGAATACTGATAATATATGTATGCTACCACTGTAAAGTACTATACACACAAAAGACCTTATTACTCTGATACACTGTGGCATCCAGGCTCGTATCTCAAGCCAAAGAGTGAGTAAGTTGATGAGATCCCTTGCTGGGATGAAGATGTGAATTCTAGACAAGGAAGACAAAGAGGGTTCAGTGGAGCTGCCCACATTCGTGTCACGCCTGGCTCAGCACACTAGGAAGTCAGGGGCTTACCCGGTAATACTCCACAGCACGATGTCTATGGCGGGTCCCGTTGAAGAACACATCACCTGCTTCTTCATAAAGCTTGAGAGCAAGGGAGGGCTCTTCTGACCTCAAGGCTGTCTGGATGGCCTCCTGGTGGAACAAAAATGTCTGTTAAAGGCAGAATAAAGGTCATCCAGAGTTCTATGAGACAGGCAGGGGAAGGATCTAGAACCCGGTCAGAATCCTAGAAACCCTAGCCATTGTGTGGTCTTGGCCTTCACCCATGAGGCTGGTCAAAAGACTCAGATGAGATCTATCCGAAAGTCCCGTGTGGAAGAAGGACATTCTTCTGGTGGGACTTGGGGAGCTCTTGGTAGTGCACAGATAAACAGTCTGTTTCGATAGTTAAATATTTATTTTAATATATTTCAGGAAAGCCATTAAAAATGAGTCAAGCCGGCGATTTTGAGACGCTATGTAAAGTTGAGTGTCTTTGAAAGGTTGATTTGAAGTCTAGTCCAAGAAAAATAAATAAATAATGGTTTAAGAGGGTGCATAGTCTTAGCAACAGACCCACTTAACATATAAATGACTGAAATTGGAAATGTGGGACCCATCCCAGCAAGACTTGAACAAACTCCCAACTCCTCCTTCAAGCTCCAGTCACTACTAGCAACAAATGTTCTCTGCTCAGTACTCCTCCCCCAGCCCCACAAGCTCCCCTGTCTCTGCCTCCAGTCATCTTAGACAGTACAGCTGCCTCCTCAAGTGGCTGAGAGGAGAGAGCTTAGCATACCCAACCCACCTGCAAATACAGTTCCACCAGCTCATCTTCCTGCATGAGGTAGTGCAGGCGTCCGGCCCCCAGCCAGGCCTCAGCAGCCTTGTCTCTCTCCCCTAGGTCGACAAATATACGCAGGCTCTCCTTGATGCAGGCGAGTGACCTTCTGAGGGACCTGAGGACAGATGTGGACCTGTGAGCTATGGAGGGTCTAAGAGCTCGGAGGTCACTCAGCACAGGAGGACCAGAGTTTCTACACAAGAACAAGCTTGCCGCAGACCACAGAGAGAGCAGGAGCTTAGCTGAGTCTCAGCTCTGCAGGCTGTATGATCTTAAGACAGGAGAGTACTTACCCAAGCCTGGGTTTTCCCATCTGTAAAAGGGGAATGTAATTAATTGTTCCTGCCTTAAGAGATCATTATGAGGACTGAGAAACATAATCCATCTAGAATGTCCACACTGGTGCCTATGATGTAGGAAGTAGTTGATGAACATTTAATTATCATGACCACCATTACTAACTCACATCCCTCAACCTTTACACTATACCACAGTACATTTTGCATAAGCACCTTAGAAGACACCAAATGTACTTCTATGAAAGCAATTGCCTGAGTGGCCGTAGAGATAATGTATAGTGGGTAACTTGAAATCACGAAGCACGAAGAAGATTTTGATCTTTCACTAAGAAGAGCAATCCAAACAGACTAATTAAAAAAAAAAATGGTACGTAATCCTGGTTTAACTATTTGGAAACTCGCTAATTAGTGGGTACTCTTTCAATGATTTGGGGAAATGTGTCATGTAGAAAATGCAATTTCCCCATAACAGGGATTAATGAAGAAATGTAGTGGTGCAGACCCAGAGCTGGAGATCAGCGGGAACCCACAGGGCATCTTCTGTCACCTCCAGCAGCTATGAGTCACTTGGGGGCTTTTTAAACAAATGCACGCAGCCAAGCTATGCAGTTCACTGTGGTACAGTCACACTAGCTGGAGCCCTGGATTAGCTGGGATTACGCCCCAGGTGCCAGCACTTGGTCACTGCTCCTGTGGTTTGACTGTATAGCTTGGGTTAGGGTTTGCTGTTCTAGTCCATTCTTTGTATTTGCTGGAACAGTGGTTCTCAACCTGTGGTTGCCACCCCTTTGGCAAACCTCTAGCTCCAAAAAGTATTTACATTCTGATTCATAATAGTAGCACAGTTACAGTTATGAAGTAGCAATGAGAATTATTGTATAGTTGGGGGTCACCACAACACGAGGAACTTGTGTTAAAGGGTCCCAACATCAGGAAGGTTGAGACCCAGTGCTATAGAGGAAACAGTTGCAGACATGGGAGATGACTCCACACTGCTGTGTGACACCAGGAGCAGCTCCAAAACCAGTACCCCACCCACAGTTCTGAAAGCCTGAGCTCCCTCCCCTCCCCATCACCACCACTCCACCCCCTCCCCCCACACCGTACCACCCTCCCAACCCCTGTGGCCTCCACCCCATCAATATTACCTTGAGAGCTTCAGAAAACTACATACTCCCAGAGCTACCTGGGACTAACTAAATGGAAGCATGACAGTCACAGTCCATAGACCCCGAGTTCCGTCCGAAAACACACTCCATCTACGGTCCCGTGCAACACATACACAGGAAGCATGTGCATTGAGCATGGTTCCAACCCGTTGTGTTCTTGATATGGCTTGGTTCACAAAGGTTAACGTGTTAGAGGCTTGATCTCCACTGTAGCAAAACTGAAAGCTAGTGGGGCCTATAAGATATAGTGCTTAATCCAAAGTAATTGGATCACAGGTTATCTGAGGCATTGTTTACAAGAGGGATTACATTGCTCTCCTGGGACTTTGGTTAGTTCTGATGAGAGCTGAGTTGTCCTGAAGAAACAGCATAGGTCTGGTTTCTTATCTCACCAAGCATTCCTGCCAGTGTGATACCATTAGACAGTAGGCCTACGCCAGACCTGGAGTGATGGTGGCATCATGCCCTATTGCCTAGCCCAAGATGTGTTGCAATAGCAATGGAAAATGGATTAATACATCAGCTCGTCACAGACAACTCAGCTGTCAGGCCCTTTTTCCAATGAGAGATGCAAATGTTGCCTAGAGCTGGAACTCACTGATCCTTTCTGGCAGCAAAACAGCTTCTGGCTTTCGAAAAAGAGTGCCCAGGTATTTGGCCCATGTAAGAGCTAGGGAAGAACTCTGGTTGTCCCTACTCCCCTGCCCTTGACATGAGAGGATTGGCTTCCAGGGTGAACATTAGGCTCTCTCAAGTATTACAGATCTGAAACTGGGACAATGCTGAAAGCTGTAGAAACCACATGCATTACTGTGTTGGCCACTGGCCTGATT